>RJWT010011106.1:0-23589 GCA_004365215.1 Cuniculus paca
TACTTAGTGTTATAGATCCTTGTACCTAGTTAAAGTCTCACATGGACACTGAATAACTGTCATCTTTTCCTTGACCTAACTTAATTGCTTCTTGCAGTCAGGTGTAACTCTCATATTTTTTTACAATTAGCTAAAATGAGGAAGCAGTTTAAAGCTGGTTTTTCTTCTGCTGCCACAGAAGTCTGTGTAACTCCTGGTTCCTGTTTGCGGCAACAATGGTCATAACCAGATGAATGAAGGGCACAAGATACACAAAGCAATTGGAGAATTTAAACCCACCGTATTCCTAGGTGCAACGATTCCCACACAGAGCTCAGCCCACGCTTTCCCCATTGGCTCCCAGCATCTCCTCCCTGGTGAAGGATATTCTCATTTTCTCTGCTCCTTCCAGTCAGCCTCCCTATCCTTTTTCAAAACTGGTAGCTGATTTATCTGAAACTTATGCTGTTTTACAGGATTTTTTAAAAAACATTAGAAATTGCCTTCCAGTTTTCCAGCAGTGACTGTGTCTGTGAAGTCTTAGGAGTGTAAGGGACAGGGCAGTAAAAACAATAGTTCTAAGATAGCTGTGTCTGGCAGTGCTGTGCTAAGTAGCTTTTGCCCTTTGTCATCTGTTAGCAAAGATGGAAACTCTCTGGCCTATTGCATAGAGCTCAGTGACCGGTGCATAAATCTGCTATTGGATCCTAAGAGAACTCTAGGATCTGGAGTTAGCAGAGGAATTGCAGTAGTGCTGGTTTTCAAAGGGCCTAGGAGAAGCCAGAAATCCTGGCTGAGCAGTCACAATGCCCTTTCCTCCAGGCTGCAGGTTTACTTCGGTTAGCACCATGGACCCAACGTTCCCCTGCTCAGAGACAACATGACATGATCTGTTCCTTTTTGGCTGTGTCAGTTCTGCAAACCAGATGCCAGAGGCTGCACATTCAGGAGAGAGAGCCTGTCTTTTAGGAACACCATTTGTTTTGGACAGGATAGGCCACTAAGGCGTTTTCATCTCTTTAAAGCTCCCAGGGCAGAGAGTATATTTGATGAATTCCTTTTTTTTTTTCCAAGAATTTTTTTTTTTTGCCCCTTCCAACATTTTGTTTAAGAGAAAATGAGATGTCTATCTTCTGTTTCCTTATTTTTTTTCAGGAAAGCAAAGGGTTGTTGACTTCCTCCCTCTCCCCTCCCTTCCTTCCTTCTTCCCGAAGGTACTCATCTGAGAAAAAGAGAACGAAGTATTGTTCCTGTTCTCCTTCTTAAGTCATATGAAATACTGTCCCTGTTAGTTCTTTAAGTTCCCTGCAATCTGTACACAAGAGAGAGGGAGAGAGGGACAGAGACAGAGAGAGCCAGGGATCAGGTAAAGCGGAGGGGTTGCTGCAGCCATCCAGACCCAGGAGCTGGTAAGTTACCCACGCAATCCTTTCTACTTCATTTCTGAGTCCCTGGGATGGAGGCTACCCTGGGCATCTTCCAACAGATATCCCTTACCGTGCGTAGTCCTTAATCAAAGGGTATGACTGACAGATGGCCCAGAATTTAAGTGTGTGTCTTAAAAAAATATAGATTACCCATGCTTTACAGAGCTGAGACTGGCAAAATTGGAAGCAAAATTGCTTTGGGGTTAAAGGGACACTGTATTGAATCTGAATTTTGGCACCGATAATGTGGCAGTGGTAACTGGAAGCCATTGGAGTATAGGCTGTGTCCTACTGGACGGGTCACTCCTCCCCAGCACTGTGTCCTGGGAACCTTATCAGGGTATCTGCTTAAAGCTACGGTCTGCATGGGGAGGTTTTGTTGCATTGTGTCTGAATTGAGGTGCTCTCCTCTTCTCTCCATTCCCTAAAAAGCACTGTTAAATTGTGACTGTTATTCTGCATCACTGAAGTAGGAGGGGGAAAAAAGAATAAGAATGTCACTTTGAAATAGTATTGCATGTGGGGATATATGTATCCAGGTGCCATATATGGGCTGAGTGCAAGTTTATTATTCACTGTTGATGCAAAGTATCGTCTGCCACACAAAAGAGGGCAAAGATTTTGGGGCATATAGCTTTAGTTTTGGAAAACAACATGTGACTAGAAATGGGAGGATTAAGATTGACTGCTTGTGTTAGTAAGAGTGAAAAAGCTAAGCCAGAGATACGATTGAAAAATGTTCACACAGCGCCTGGTTTTCCAGGCACCAGATTGAACAGAGCAAGCCAGTCCAGCTTGTACACCACCAGTTTCAGAAAGTCTAACTTGTTTCCATCAAATTCACCAAAAAGGGTAATGTTGCCAAGCACTCATTATGGCCAGTGATGAAGGAGCCAAGATGGTGTTGTCAAAAAAAGATCAACAAGGTCACTCTGAAAGTCTGTGCATGTTTACTAATATTAATAATTCAATTCAGAGAGGTACTGAGTGAGAGGCAATGGCCATGCGTGCATTTTGAAATATTTAGTTCTATGAAATTTACTGGTTAAGATTCACTGGGATATGAAGGGTATAATAAAAATAGCTGGACTCTTATTTTAAAATTAATTTGACCAGATTATGCATTAACCACTATCAAGTAATTAATCTTAATATGAAACCAAACGGTCATCTTAATGAGGATGAGAAAATATGATAGAACCAGATTGTTATGTAGGTTTTGTCCCATTTGCCAGACTCTTTTCTGTCTCCTTTTTTTCAAAAAATTTTCCTTAGAATCACCATAGAGTGAGCAAAAATAAAAGAGGTGTGATTCGTGTTGGCATGTTTAGAGGTGCAGAATGATTCTGACAGCAGCGACAAGTGGTTTGCAGCTTCCCCATCCCTACCCCTGTTCCCCCATTCTCATAGATCTTTGGATCAAAAGGTAGCCAGGACTGGTTGTGCATTTTGCATCATTTATCAGCAACCGTGACTCCAGAGGAAAATTTAAGGCTGTGATCTTGACTTGATCCTTTCGGTTTCATTTCTCCTTGATAATGTGTTTAATGCTATGCCTAAATAAAACAACTATTTTCAGTTATTGAATTAAAGCATAGATACAATATGAAACAAATGACAGCAGTCATTCTGAGTAAAGACCAGTAAGGCAAAAGGTGGAGAGATCACGTCCAGTGTGTCCTTACTGTGGCCCAAGACTAAAGAGACTAAGATACACTATTTTCTTTATGAGGAAAAAAGCATATACGCAATATTTCCATTTACATTGTGAAGTTGTTGCCATGAGAGATTATTTGATGGATACCGGGGGTGGAGGGAGATTCAACTACCTGAACAAAAACCCCCATTGGCTATTTTAGTATAAGTTGCCATTATTCGATTTATCTTCACTCAACTCCAAGAAGTGACTTGGCATTTGTGGAAACTTCCAGTGTGATTCTTCTTTGGGTCATCAGAGGCTCTTTTGTGATATCACTAGGGGAATTCCAGTTGGGAATGATTCAGAATTTGACTCACACAGATTTCACTAATTAATTTTTGTCAAAGCTATACACAAATCTAAATTACCAATTTTTCACTTGCATCTATTTTGGGTGCTGGGGACTGAACCCAGGGACACGAACATGCTAAGCAGATGCATAGCCACTTAGCTACACCCCTGGCTCCAATATACAGTTTAAATCATGGTCTATATGTCCTGTAGGTATGTGGGCTAGAATGTGTACTGAGCAAGAGCAGCAAAGCACAAGCTTGGTGGGCGCACATATTTAGGGTTGAATCTCAGCTTTGTCTCTTACTCCTGGGAGCCCTCCAGACAGTCCTTAGCCTCTCTAAGTCTCCACGTACCCAAATGTAAAACTCCACCAGTGTAATAGACCCATCTGAGAATCCAGTAAGGTTATTGACAAACAAGCAAGTAACAATGTTTAGGAAGTAGCGAGAGTTGATGAATATCAGTTGTGATCTTTAAGGATCATACATGAACCTTTGAAGAGCACTGCATTTTTACAAATATAGAGACTAGAATAAGCCTCCTACGATTTGTGTCAGTATTCTTGCCCAATACTACACCATGGATCTATGAGAAGAAAGATTACTCTTCATAGTTTTAGAGCTGGGCATACATTAAGTGCTCTGTCTGAACACCAATTTAAAAAAAAATTAAGTAGAATTGAAGGTGTTAATACTCATCTGTTTCCAGCAGAAGTGCCAGTTTTAGCCTCATTGCATGTGAGCTATAGTCAATGGAGCTCACTGACGGGGAAAATTTGCTCTGAGACCAAAGTTGTCAACTTAGATAAACGTGTGGAGAGCTCTAAACACACTGCAGACATTGTGTGCACCCTTTCACCCACTTCTCCAAGCTGTGGCTCTCAATGCTGTTCGTGACCTTTTCCGTGGCCATGCAAACAATTATTTTGTATTCTCTGGTGGCTATGTCATGACTCAGCGAGAGAGAAAAGCACTGGAAGTGATACACTGCCCCCAGTCTAGGGCTGAGCACACTTGGAGTTCCCTCTCTCAAACATCCCATCGGCGAATCATTCACTTCACATGACCCGATAGGACACCAAGCCACCACTGCGGGTGTGTGTGGCAGATAGTGTGTGACTGATCCAACTGTTATTTTTCTCTTGGTCTAAACTTCAAAAGCTACATGCCCACTAGCTGATCAAGTAATAATTATACTTATATTTAAGTATGAAATTTCCCTATACTTTCCAAAAGCAAAACACATATCAGCAAAAATCTACCACTAAAACCCCAAACATTTGAGGTTCTTTTGTTAGAGTGAGAGGCTCTGGTATAACAGAGATTTGTTAGGACACGTACCATAGGAGGGCACATTGCAGCTAAGCTGCCTGGCACTAATGTACAAAAGGTGTCTTCTAATGTGGCTTGCTGCAGGAGGAAAAAGAGCAGACCAGGACTCAGAGCCCTGTGTTTGGATCCAACCTCTGCACTCCTTGTATAGTGACTTAATGCATTTCTTAACTCGCACTAATCTCAGTTTGTGAGATGATGAGGCTTGGCTAAATCAGTGATTTTTAAGGTGTGAGTGTGTTTCAGAATTCACCTGAGGGCTTGCTTACACTCTCCTCCTGCCCTGCCCACTGTCCTGGGTTATCTATGAGGTTCTGCTGCTGATGTTCTAAGATTATCTCACATGGATGGAGGTGTCTTGCTCTGTCTTCTTCAGGATGGCTCTGATGTTAGCTATAAATGCATGCTCTATGACCCATGCTTTTAAGTGGAATTTGTGTTCAACACTGGATGTTCCCTTTAGAAGTTAGTTTTGAATATATCTGTTGTTATTCTAGACTACTGATGTTATTATGAATAAGGAATGTCCTAGCCAGCCAAGCAAACTGATGCTACTGATCAATGTTCTATAACCATGTAGTTATTTTCTGTATCTGTGGGTTCTTCAATGGGGATTCAATCAAGCACAGATTAAAAATATTTGACGAAAAATGCCGCTGTCCTGAATAAATTCATACTTTTTTCTTGTCATTATTTCCTAAACAATATAGTAGAATAATCATTTATGTGGCATTTATATTGTATTTAGTATTATATGTAATCTAGAGATGATTTGCCATATTCAAGAGAATGCATATGGGTTGTGTAAGTGCTGTACTATTTTATATAAAAGGGATTTGAACATCCAGGGAGTTTGGTATCTGCAAGGGTCTTGGAGCCAGTCTCATGGATGCATAAGGGATGACTATATAAGCCAGCAATAGACTGATTACTTAGACCAATAAATATTATAATTCTGTATAAATAGTACTTTTAGGTTATGCTTCTATATTATTTTCATCTTATAATGAACATATATTTTTCTTTAATCAAGACCAGAGATATTAAACTTTTATTATTATCTTTTTTAAAATACAAGAAGATCCAGTATCATAAGGTTTTGTTTTACTAAAATCATTTTACAATGTGTGTTGTGCTGAGCCTACCTTAGAAGTTAGATTCTTGTCCTTAAGGTAATAGTGTCGTCATAGATATGCAAAATGATTGACAATGGTGTTTGAATGATCAGTACCCATGAGTCATGTTAAACCTGCTGTAACTGTAAGAAGAATACGTAGCTTAGAGAAAGAATAGTTCAGAGTTTTTGATTTTGTTTTTACCTAAATCAGTCAATTTTTTTTTCTTTTATGTTTGTATCCTTTAACGAAACAAAGCAGCAATAGACACAAGTCTCCATCTGACAGGAACAGAGACAACAAACATTATGACTCGCTGTCAGCATGAGGGCTATTCTCTGTGACTATTCAAATGCCAATTTATATAAAACAATGACATTTAGATCAAGGGAGAAGAACATACTCTCATTAGGTGCATGTGTAACCTATAAGTTCACCAAAAAATAAGTACCATGAGGACAGGGACCTTGTTCTGTCCACTGCCATATATACAGAACCAAGACTACTACACAGCATAGAATGGAGGCACAACAAATATTTGGGGCCTAGATGAGTTAGTGAATCAGTGGGCAGTTGAGTGAAATGTGCTATCTTTATATAATGCCAAATAAAGCAGTTGGTTAGTGAAAAAAAAAAAAGAAAAGAAAAAGTCAAATTCTTTCAGAGTCTGGACAATGCCAAACTGCCAGCTTGACAGATCTATTTCTCACCTGAATTGGCTGGAATTATACAGGTTCATTCTACCATTGTGCACGGGGCTGCTCATGTATATTAAAATGATATTTTGGCATGTACCCCCACCCACTTGCTCACTGGAGTTGAACATTTATCAGAGCGATAAACCGAAAGACTGGTGGTTGCATTTTATTTTCCATTTGTTTTCTGGGCAGATGATAGGTTAGCAAATTGTTTTTGGCGAGAGAGAGAATGATCATTTGTTTTTCCTTGACTGAAAGAGCTGTGAGCCAGGATTTGGCCTGGAGAATGCTCAGCACTTTCTGGTTTGTTGTAGCTCAGGGTGTAAATCCAAGTTAAAGGGCTGCCACTTGGAGGGAGTTTACAAAAAGCCACGGGGTGACTCCGGGGACAGGAATATGATCTCCTTGTTGAGCACAGTACACTTTCTTTCATTTAATTGAAAGCCAAAATACTGGTTTAAGGCAGTTTTACATTTATTTCATAAATTTAAATTGATAGATATAAACAATCACAAATTGGGATTGGGAATGATGTTTATTAAGTTTTTTAAATTTTTAAAATTTTGTTTTAAAAAGAATAAAAGAAAACAAAACAAAATAGAACAAAGCAGATCAGAACAAAACAATGCAAGCAACA
This sequence comes from Cuniculus paca, assembly GCA_004365215.1. NCBI lineage: Eukaryota > Metazoa > Chordata > Mammalia > Rodentia > Cuniculidae > Cuniculus > Cuniculus paca. Next base: position 7,181 of record RJWT010011106.1, read on the forward strand.
CAGGACTTCAAAAGGAGACAACAGGAAATCAACAGTGGCTACCATGGTGTCTCTTATTTTCTTCGAAACAGTGATGTTTCTTATGTTTAACAACATTGTGATCCAAAGTTTCTGCTATTTGTACTAGAAGCTGAGAAGGCTTTTTCTGTCCACACTGACAAAACCTGTATCTAGTGTCAAATAACAGGGGCACACAAAGGCAATTTTGGCCCACTTTCCTATTTTCCTTTGATATGTTTTGGCCCTACCTCATTCTATATGACCACTGATACTAAGTGGAAGAATAATATAATAACAGTATCACCACCAGCGACATTTAGGGAGGAGTCATTACAAGTTTTGGAACCTCCAAAGAACTCTATGCACAATATTTCATAGGACTTTCCCATTCTAAGAAGTGCATTATTCTCCCCATCCTAATAAAAGGCAAACGACTGTTCTTTTCTTCTTTCTTTCTTTCTTTTTTTTTTTTTGAATAAAGAAAGTAAGTTATCTGATGTTGCTTGTTTTTAGGTTTCTCATTAAGGAGGGAGGATCATCTGTAACTAATCACTTTAAAATAATTAGGTACCCTCTTGGACAGTGTTACCCAAGGGTGGCTCCAGGAGCAGCAATGTGGCTTGTCATTTAGAAGTTTGTTACAAGCATCATTTAGAAGCTTGTTAGGCAAGAGTCCAGGTTCCTGGCTAGGTCTACCAAATTAGAATCAGCATTTTATTTTAGCAAGACCTCCAAATGATGCTGTTGCACGATTGAGTTTGAGCAGCACTGTCTTTATGGTTTTGATCTATTGTACACAGATTGATCTTGGAATGCAGGTCCCCGTTCCAAGGATTCACAAAGCTATTTGTTAACTTTGACCTTGTCCAAAACAACAGAACTCTATTAATAGTGGTACTACTGGACAAAAGTCCAATCTATTCAGCTCAGACTAACATTAGATATGCTTATTGTACTCTCACCCAGTGAGTTAATGCCATATAAAGGATCCCAATATTTTCAGAGAAGAACAGTCAGCATAATGTTTTTCAAGTGTGTTTTGAGTACCAGCCATCACAGTTAGCTGGCAGGTTCCTAGTCCCTTCCTTAGACTGAAAGATTCTTGGGAGAGAATCCAAGCTTCTGACTGAGGGTAGAGAAATCCATAGGGAAGGCAGTGCTGAGTATTTGGAGGGATATTTCCTTAAAAAAGGAGTTCAGATTTTTCTGCAGCTTGAAAGAATAATTTAAAATGAGAAAAAGGGAGAGATAGAGAAAGAGGGAAAGAGAGAGAGAGAGAGAGAATATTGCAGTTCCAGGAAGAAAAGTTACTCTGTTGATTTCTTCCCTTGAATGCTCCAAAACTGGGACAAGAAATCCTGTTGTCTGTCTTGGTGTCCCTCGGGGAGAAGAGGGGGACTCTGTCCCCCAGTGTCATAACCAAGGAGATGCCAGTGCACACGCCTCCCTGCAGAACGAATCCTTAGAGTTTCCTTTGCACGGGGACTCACCGTCCTCTCTCGGAACAGAACTCAAGATGGGACTATTGTTGCAGGGGTGGGGAAAGGAAACGCGACCGGAAGGGAGCGAGGGAGAGGACCGAAAGAGCCTTTGGTTACTGCAATCCCAGGAACCAAAGCCCGGACTGGCAAATGGTGACTTCTTCCCCTTGAGGCCTTCTGGCCCCCTCCCACGGGAAGCGCTATGAGACAGGAGCTTTAGGAGTCAGTGCTGTTTTGTGGACAGCTACCGCGACAGGGCCCGTTCACTCTGTGTCCTACTGACTTTTTGTATTTCAGGCAGTTTCTTCTCCCAACCCCAACCCTAGACAATTTTCTCAGAAGAGAAAGCACAAAGAGGGGTCTTCCAGCATTATCCTAAAAATGTACAGGCTGAGCATTTTTTGGATGCTAGGGAGCGCTGTCCTCAATCTATCAAAATGAGGTAGAACTGGGTTTGGTAGGGTGAAGAACATGTAGAGTTTAAGGGTTACTAGGTACACACCCAGAACCTCACCTCCTACCTAGCTTGCAGAGATCTAGGCAAGGAAAGACTGTCCTAAGTATCATCTTGCTTGACGCCCAGGGTACCCCATTAATGCAGCACCTTAGAGATTGTCTCAGGATGAGCCACAGCCCTTCTGGTACCCTGCTAGTGTCAAGGCACAACCACTCGTGTCTGGCAGGATCAAAGTCTCCAAAGACAGAATTCTTATCTTCTGGTGGTGGTCTGGGTCTGGAATCTCAATTGGAAAGTCGGAGAAGGAGTAGAGAGCCTAGTTTTTGGAAAAGAAGGCACAACCCGATATTGCACCGTTTTGAAGAAGGCAATCCCATTCTTTGTGCCTTCCGAACCTCCATGTGCTCAGACACGTTCTTAGTCTCCTTGGAGTGGAATTTCAGCATCACATCTTTGTGGGAAGGACATTTAATGGTAAGCAAATTCCATCTCTTTTCTTTTCTTTTCTTTTCTTTCATAAAATGCTAAATGTGTTTGCTCTTCAAACACTTTGGATATCTCGGGAGAAGGATTCAGTTTACTTAATGAAGTGCAATCTCTTAGGTACCTGCCACATGTGCCTTGTACAGGCAGCCTATTGTAAATCATTGGCTGTTCTGGAAGATTCAGAGCTCGTGGATTAGCCCTAGGTTGTTTGTTTGACTCAAGAATGTGCCTTCCAATTCTCGGTCCCCTATGTCTTCAGACATATTTACTGTCAGTGTGTTTTTCTTAGTGATGTTAAAAAATGATTTGAATTTGGTTAGCTAGAAGCAGTGGGGAGAAGGTGAGAAAAGATAGAAGTGCAATGCAAGCTATTCATAAAGGACTTTCTTTACTTACTGTGTATCACTGTGAGAATACACATTACAATTCTTTCAGAGAGAAAGCTAAATTTGGAGTCAGAGCATTGAGGTCGAAGTATGCTCTCAGACATGTGAATAGATGACAGGTCAGTGAACCCGAGTGCATATGGGAATTTACTATGTGATAAAAACAGCATTGCATATCAGAAGGGGAAGTTGGATTATGCAATTAATGATGTTGGGACAACTAGGTAGCTACTTGGGGAAAAAAACACAACCCTACTTTATTTCTTAAAATAAATTCTAGATAGGTCAAATTCTTAAAATGCTAAAAATGAAAACATACTGAATGTAAAATTACACTGAGAAATTGTCTTTTTAGAAAATGAAAGCATGAAAATACTAGAAAAGTGGTTTTTTTGTTTGTTTTAATTTTAGAGTAGGCAGAACTCGCCTAGTTTTACTGAGAAGTCTTAATATTTATTATAATTGTATTACATTAGGACAAAAAGTTTCTATGGGGCCCAAACCCACTAAACAAAATCAAAAGGTAAAAACTAGGGAAAATATTTTCAAAATGAATCACAAAACAGAACATAAGCAAAAACAAAAATACATATTTCACTTATAATGAAACATACTTTAAACATTGGCTTTTAAACATTTTTTAAAAAGATGCTCATCTTAATTCATAATAAGAAAATGCAAACTAAAATACTGGATAATTTTAGCTACTTGACTGGCAAAAATGAAACTTTTATTAGCACACTCATTTCTGGGTTCTGGCAAGTATTCTCAGACATTTCTGGTGTGATTATGACTTAGCAAAACTACCAAGAGCAATTTATGAATATCTCAAAATGCAATGTTGACTCCTTTTGGAATTTATTCTAAAAATGCACTTATAAAACACAAAAATCCATACCCACAATGCAGTATACTTGTTACATCATTATTTGGAAGAGGAAAAAAAAATGTATCACAATCTTCCATGGAAATAGACTAAATTAAGTATAGTACATCTGTACAACGAAGTCCTAGGAATCTGTAAAACACGAGGGAACAGAATAGAAATGGACTCTGTATATACGCTCAATTGACTTGGTAAAGATGCAAAGGGAATGCCTTGAAGGAAGGATAGTCTTCAACAAATGATTCTAGAATAATTCACTATCTGTGTGCAAATAAATGAATAAGCTTAGGCCCTTATCTCACACCATTCATATATGTTAACTTGGAATAGATTATATTGCTAAATGTAAGAGTTAAAACTATCAAATTTCTAAAAGGAAACATAGAAGAAAATCTATATAATCTTGGGTTAGGCACAGAGTTATTTGTGGCATAAAATACACATAAGATAAATGAAAAATTGATAAATTGGATTTTATCAATATTTAAAACTTTCGCTATTCAAGAAAAAAGATACCATTATAAAAGTCAAAAGACAAACTACAAGCTAGAAGGCAATATTTTCAAAACATTTATCTGGTAAAGGATTTGTTTACAGAATATATAAAGTATTGCTTAAATTCAATAATAATAATAACAGCCCAGTTAAAAGATATGAGTAAATACTTAAAGAAAAAAGATATTAAAAGGCAAACACATGAGAAGATATACAATATCATTAGACTGTGAGAATGTGAGCTAAAATCATATTGACATGTTTCTACTCAGAAAAATGCCCAAAACCGAAAAGATAGAAAATACCAAGTGTTGGTAAGCCTATGGAAAAACTGGAAGGCTTCTCATATCTTGCTAGTGGAAATGTAAAAGAGTAATATCACTTTGGAAAACTGCTTGGTAGATCCTTAAATAGTTAAATAGAAATATATGCATAGCATATAACCCAGAAACATCACTGCTGGGTAACCGCTCACACAAACTGAAATAACATGTACACATGAAGACTTACATAAATGTTCATGGCAGGATTTTTTATAATGCCCTCAAACTGGAAACAATCCAAAGGTCTATCCACTCTAGTGAGTGGAGAAACAAAATCTGGTGCATCTATGCAAGGGAATACTATCAACAATAAAAAGGAACTACGAATACATGCAACGATGTGAGTGAGCCCAAAAATCATTATGCTAAGTGAAAGATGCCAGACAGATATCATTAAAGAAGCCAGACATACAATAAATTTTGAATGATTTTGTTTATGTGAAATTTCTAAAAGCATAAAATGATAGGCACAGAAAGTCGATTAGTGGTTTTCTGGGGTTGGGATGGGCACAAGGAAAGACTTTTTTTTAGTGTGTGTTATTTTATACTCAAATTATTTTGAGACATTTCATATATTACCTCACAAATAGATATGATTATCATACTTATGACCCCCTTTTGGATCCACAATATAAAGGTGTAGCATAATATTTGAAATAAAGGCATTCCACAAATTTTAACTGAGCTATTAAGTCTTGAATAAGCACCTTTCACATCCTCTAAAATACAGGGTCAGCCATGGTAAGCCAGCATGACAAACACATAATCCTGGTTGCCTACAGTATCCTATATATTAATATCGTTCATATTGTTGGCTTAGTTTAACTTTATTTATTTTTTTGGCACCTGGGATCGAACTCAGGTCCTGTGCTTGCCAGACAAGGAAAGACTTCCAATGGGCCTAATAGAACTTTGGAGACTGATGAAATTATTAGATTTTGATGATGGTTGCACGACTGTATAAATTTTCTAAATCTCATCACAATGGATATTTTAAATGCTTGAATTTTATATTGTGTAAATTATACCTCAATAAAGCAGTTTAAAATAATACGGGAGAGAAAAAGAATGAGTTTTATATGCCAGATAGATAGCAAGGCAAGTTTCAACCTATATAGTTCAGAAAAAAGCCAAGATGCTTCCATTGTATATAGGATTCTATCATATGAGCCCTCCTAATTATTAATTTGAGCTCTCCCTGCATGCAAGACTGGGTGCTTTCTTAGGAACCAAGGAAAGAAAGACCTGTAAGTTCATAGCCTGGACACTGTTAACTCAGCAAACGAGGCATCCTTGGGGAGATAGGATAGGTTGGTTTGTTAATCTAAGAACCTAAAGAGAAAGGCTAAGTAAATTCTGCTTCTCATGTGCTGATATTACTGAGGGAAACTTCCTCCAAGATTCCGTGACCTGGAGTCAAGGACATCCTGAAAATGTGATGGGCGCTGGCTGTAAAACTGCAGAATTGTGACTTTATGCAGGGGTTCTAAATTACCATGAGTTTCAATTTACAAGATAAATGTGCCTTAAATTACATTTGGTTCAAAATGTTGTTAAATATTAATATTAGCACCATAATATAACTTCCTCTCCATAGGAGTCATTCAATAAATATGAGATGTATCTTCAAAGCGAGCCAAACCAAACTGAAAATCTATATACATCCCCGTTTCCCAAGTGTAGATCAGGGAATGGATCTAAATAAAACCAGAAAATTCTCTGAGGCTTCTTACAACTTCAGGTGTCTCAGCCATAGAAAGTAGCTCTCCCCGCACCCCCAAAAAATTACTTCTGACACCTTTTAAGTGAAATGGCTCTTCTGTGTGTATATATATATATATTGATAGCAAGCCCCCCAGCATACTCTCTTTTCCCTTAAGGTAATCTGGAACCACATTCTAGAAGGCACCATTTAGTTCAGTTGTTTGCTCATGTATGTCTGTTCTCCCTAACTACATTAGAACCTGAGTTTTAGGAACTGCATTGGTCTCATATTTTCATGAACAAGAGCCCTCCAGATTCTTGCTGGTCTCACACTAACTCTAAGATTCTCTATATTTCTGCTTTAGAAATAAGAAAACTGAAGCTGAGAGAGCACAAAAAAGTCAAGACAAGTCCTACAGCTCCATAGACCTGTAGATGTCAAAGGTTTAATGTTTACAAACTGACTAACTTTTCAGAAGAATATGCACCTTTTTTTTCAAGTCTGGTTAGGTCGTGGTAATTAATTAACCAGAAATTAATTTAAACATGCTACTGAACTCATACTAGCCTTTGATTATTTTGTATTTTTCTAATTTATTGGGGATTTGCAAAAGGTTTAGTTTTCAAATGTAGAAAAGAGGTCCTCATGCCGAGAAGGTGTGATCCATTACTAGAGCCAAAGTAGGAGCTCATTAACGAATTGTAGGGGGAATTTTTAATAAGCCACATCTTAAGGGGCAATGAGTTTTCCTATTCTTAAAGTGCTTCCTATAATCAGTTTGCGTATTTTATCAAACTCTAGAAAGTGTCTGGAAGTATTTATCATTATTGTGCAATTTCTTCCTTTATCTAACAGCTACCTCCAAAATAGGTCCTGATTCCTTCCTTTGTTACCTGTATGACCTTGGGCGACTTTGTTTAACCTATTTGTTTGCTAATTTCCTCATTGACATGATGGGGGAAAAAATAATACCTACCTTATAGGGCCCTGTGACAGTCACATGAGTTAATGCATGTGATGTCTTTAAAATATTTTTATTGCATGGAAAACACTCAGCAAATATTGTTATTTAGCCACTCTTGCCACATAGTTCAGGCTCAGTAGGTATTTTGAGGTTGAATTAATGAATAAGCGAAAATGTGAAAGGGAAATGAAGGGTAGTTCTAGATTATAAGTCCTCACCTACATTTCCTTGGGTCAAGTAGGCAGTGAGGACAGCTGCCATTGTGCAGGTGCTACTTTAAGGAAGTATTTCCTTGAGTGAGTTTAAGCTGGAAGAGTGATGGTGTTGCTGAATTCTTGGGTCCAGCAGACTTTCTAAGTCTGTTGCCTCTATGTGTTAGCTGCATAAAAACATGTACTTAACGGACCAGGGAAAGAGCTGATCAGCTTGGAACTGTTGTAAATCACAGGCTTTATTCCTCATGGCTAACTGTAAAAGGAAACAAACCCATCAACCCCTCCAAATAGGAGGAGAAAAGCAATGCACTCTTTATTTATTTATTTATTTTATGTTTTATTTTGAAAAGAATATAACCAAATAAAACAAAACAGAGTAAAGTCAATCAAAACAAAGAAATGAACATGGAACATGACTTTTAAACAGGGTTAAAAAAAAAAAAGCAATCGATAAGGCTACCATAATGGCTCTTGTTAGCTGCAGTATACCTGCCCATACCATCAGGGACAAGTAAAATCAAACAAAATACAACAAACTAAAACAGTAGAAACAAAACAAAACATAACAAAACAAAACAAACAAAGCAGAACAATGCAAGCAATATAGAATTTCAAGATATTAGCAAAACAGCATTGGCTACCATATTTGTTGTCTTCAGAATAGTTGCCTACACCTTCAGACATATGACAGTCAAACCACACAGAATAGAGTAAAATCAATCAAAACAAACAATGAAAGCAATGCACTTCTGCCACAAACCAAAATGCTGAGGACCACAGTTATCAGAGGGTCAAAGGAAGTTAGAATGACCTTTCATAGCAGGCTCAACATTTAGACAGCTGAAAACTTCACTTCCAGATCATTCTGGGGTAGTTATCTGGCTTTGTTGCACCAACAAACTTCTATCTAATAGAAACATTTATTTTGGTTTTGTTTGGTTGGTTTTGGTGTTTGTTAAGTGAATTTTTAAATGACTAACTTAATTGATATTTAACAGAAACATAAACATGATGTATATCTGCTAATGGACTACCATGTGATGTGAGGGTTTGAATGTAAGAGAGAAAAGCCTGTTGCTAGACTTTGATAGGTGAGCTACTTTGAGTTTCAGCACTGGCTAATATACAGTTTTTTAAAGTGAAGTTCTCAGACAGATAGGCCAGTAAAGAAATAATCAACTTCTTAGAATGGACTACTGTTTCTGAGACCAGGCATTAATAATCATGACAGCTTGTGCTCCTGGGCTGCCCAGTGCTGGGGAGATTCTGTTCTAGTGCTACAGATGGTACAGTAGATTTGACCCAGTTCAGGCCTTTGAGAAGTTTCCAGAAAATTAATGATTGTAGTAAGTGGAAACTAATTTGCTTCCCTATCACCTCCATTCACTAGTTCTAAGTGCTCACTCTTAGAAGTATTTCAAGATAAGCCATCATGACCCATGCCTCCAACATGCCTCCTTTTTAACCTACCAGGTGACTTCAGCCATCTTGACAATGTGTGATTTTATGTTTCCTCAGCAGCAGGCCTTGCTTTTCTTCATCCTCTCTGCTTTGTCCCCATCCAAAATGTTTGGTCCAGAATATTTCTCTTCCCTCACCCTACCATGGGGTTTGGCCAGCGAGGAATAGTGCTGGGCTCTCTGAAGCCCATTTTCAGGGATACAGCAACTGCTGGGATTCTCCTCAGAATTCATAAATGAAGGGGTCTGGAGTGAAAAAACAAAAACAAAAAGTATGGAATGAGAAGTATTGATGTACCTTACAATTTGATGTTTTGTTTTGTTTTGTTTTGAGGCACTAGAGATTGAACCCATGACCTGGCGCTTGCCAGGCAGGTGCTTACACCACTGAGCTAAATCCCCAGCCCTTGTGTTTTTGAGACAGGGTCTCACTGTGCCATTCAGACTGGCCTTGAGCTCACTTTGTAGCCCAGGCTGGTCTTGAACTCCCAACGATCCTCCTGCCTCAGCCTCCCGAGTGCTGGGATTAGTCGTGCACCCCCAGGCCTGGCTACCTTATGATTTTTCTAGATCTCTTCATCTTGTGTAGGTCTTCCCCCTTTCTCTGTACACAAAATTGAGAATATTTTCATCTTCTGTCTTGTTAGGAAAACTAAATACTACTGTAATTACCATTAGTGAGTGCCTTTCTCAGTTGTTTTATATTTCTTAATGTTGCAATAACCCTACAAGGTGAGTTATTGTTTCTTCAGGCTCCATTTTGCCCAATGAGGAAATTGAGGCTCAGAGATTGAGTCATTTGCCCTTGGTCAGGAAGTAGGATTTAGACCAGGGGCTGCTGACTCCTAAGTTTATGCTCCTTCTGCATCTCTCCAGCCATCTGTGATATACACACTTGAACCTACTGAGAAGCTTGTCTGGCCACACTAGGTACTCAATAAATATTAAGTTTCCTTTTCTCTCATCATTCTTTCTCTTCTCCCCAGTAATCAATTGCAGCATGAAAAATGAGGAAGAGAGCTTTGAGTTGACATGCCAGCTCCCTGAAGGTGGTCAGATAACTTTAATTCTAAACTGATGTAGCCATCTCAAATCATTCTATGGGGCCTTAGGACAGTGCTACAAGACTCCTGTTGATATCTAGTAGGCCAGTTAGCATATGATCAAGGATTATCTGTGAATTCTTTCTAAACAGTACCTATACCTGAAGGTTTCTTCTTTTCTTCAAATGGTTTTATTCACTCCTCCAGGCCACCCAGTGTTTCTGAGCTCTGTAGTACCTCAGATAAGGTCTTACCATCTTTGGACTGTGTTCACGCCTCAGGCAAGATGTAGATGTCAAGGTAAAGGTCTCAGCTTGGGCTTCTCTTAGGCTCTTTCTATTCTCAGAGGGATCCTGTATGCCCTTCTGAGCCTCTCTGTTATATACCTATAGCAACTATCATACTGAAGGCCAATAGTTCTCATTCTGGAAGTACTTGAAATAAGGAAGGTGCTTTTTGCTTATTACAGTAACTATACTGGCATCTAGGGGTTGGATCATGACTAAAGAATGAATCCACACAAAATAGCAGTCCCATTCACCCCATCCCATGGAGAAGGTCCAGGCCATGACTGTTCTCACCATTGTCCTTCCTTGCCTCTTCCACCGTAGGTACTTCTTACAAATATTCTGAATGAATGGCCTCCTTTGTCACCTTCCATGTTTCTGCATGTCACCTCTCCCACTGGAGCTTCTGCAGGAGAGCCCTTCTGCTGGCCTCTGATCCCTGGAACCACCTTTAAAGGCTTATTGAGTTCTACCTCCTGCATTCGATTCCTCTTTCTCTCCCTCCCTTCAAAGTTTTCAACAACCTGGAGGTCCATTGCCCTAGCGAATGTCTTCTGAATTGATCAATTATGATTTATCCTCTGAGTACAGCTCAGAGACACAGCCTTTTAGAATAATTTTAGGCGGAAACTTTGTCTAAAGTCCAAATTTCATCCATACTAATGACTTTTAAAACGGTATTAGTTTGATGACCAAATTGATTAACTTGGTTAAGTGATTGAATGATTTAGACAAAGCAGAAAGTGATCCTAGTAAGACAGCCAGTGAGAAAGAATAAAAACAAAATCAAAGCCTAAAGCTTGGGCCTGATCATCTTTAACATTCTTGCCGAAAAATCAGGATATGGACACTAATCAGATCAAGGACTCTGGCTTCCTCTAAGACAGATAACTTATTAGAGGGGATTCAGAACTGTGTCCCTACGAGATGTCTGTGATCTAATCCCAGCTCAGTGATAGAAGGATGAGACAGCAGTGCAGAGGAGTCCTCAAGGCTGGAAATTTTCAGGCTTCTTGAGTTTTACTTTCTGGCTGATACCCTTGAGAAGACCCTTAGCTCCTTTCCCTTTTGTAATTTCATAGAGAAGGTTCTCTTGCCATCGCGGGAATTCCCTACTCTCCTCCACTCAGGGGTTCTCCCATCTTCTTAAAGGGTATTAGGGAATACTTTAAAAGGTCTTTAAACATCCTTCTGAAATTGAAAACATCTCTCTAAAGAGTAGCATAGTGACACATGCCTGCAATTCCAGCAATCTGAGAGGCAGGAAGATTTCAAGTTTAAGGCCAGCCTGGGCAACTTAGCAAGAACCTCTATCAAAATAAAAACTGGAAAAACAAAAAAACTGTAACATGGATCACAGCTGGGATAGATCACAAAGCAAGGAAATTCGTTAAAAGAGAAAGAACGAATATTTATTTAGCACAGGCCTTGTGCCATGTCCATTACCTACTAAGCATCTCATTTTAAACTTCTTCCAGATACATGTATTAACCGGGATAAACTAGGCTATGCTTCAATAAATGAACTCCCAAGCTCCATGGCTTAGAAAAAAAGAAAAGAGAAAGAAAACAAGGGTTTATTTCTCACATCCTTACATTTTCATTAAGCAGATTAACTGTGGCAATGACCCTAATCATTTTTACTTTAGGTCCCAGACTGACACAGCAACTATTATCTGAACTATTTCATGGAGAAAGGAAAGAAAGTTATGTGGAATTATGGACGACTTCTCAAATATTCCACAAAGAAATGACACAGGCCATTTTATTGGCCAAAGCAAGTCCCGTGGCTATGCCTACTTGTAAAGGTGATAAAGAAATGGGATCCAACCACACGTCTAGGATAAAGCTAGAAATATTTGACAAAAAAAGTGTTATTATTCTTTTGTTATAGGTGAGGATACTGACGCAAGGAAGTTAGTAAGTGATGTACCTGGCTTTCAAAACCAGTTTGTCACGTCCTGTTTGTCTCCTATAATGAGTACATCACCTTAGCACATGGCTTATGTGGTACCCAAACTCTTCTTCAGATGCTATTGCTGGACTGCTGTGCTCTTGGGGCTTAAGGAGTATGAGCGTGCACTTTAACAGGCTAAAGCCAAATCAAAATTACCATGGCTAAACCATTATTCTATTTTATCTACTTCAGTTCTCTTTCAAGGGCCTGAATACATTGAATATTACATCATTTTCACTGGAGTTTATTTTGAGCACTTATTTTTCTTTCAACTCCTAGTCTCAAGTCTCATAGGGTATTTTTGTTTGTTAAATAATGGGAGAAGGGCTATGTTGTTCTCAATTCAGTAAGGCCACTGCCTCGTACATATTCAAGATCCAGGGAAAAGTGTGTTAAAATTTCTTCTGTTACTTTCAGCCAAAACAACAGGTCCTTCCTCAAATGAATGACAAAACAACAAGATGGATTTTAATAGCTCTCAGAAAATCAGTCCCAGAACTTCATCTCCCTGGAGTCCAGAGGAAGTTCCCTTATGTCAATTTGTCTTAGATTTTTTTTTTAACTCTAAGTACCCCTAAGGGGAGAGAAGTTGGGGGTATATGGTGGTTACTCCTGGACCACCAGAGAGAGGAGAAAAATAAGGAGAAGAAAAATAAGGAGGAAGAGCAGAGGGAGAAGAAAGAAGGACAAGGAGGACAGGAAGTAGAAAAGACTGTGAAATGACATCAGGAGACAAGGTAGAGTCAGGATGGCCAAGGAGAATCTCAAATATGGCCCTAAAAATCATATGGAAATAACTTGGAACTAATTTACTGATTAACACGGTTGCTAAAGAACTACATTTTTATCCATTGTATTTCCTTTGTGCATTAAGATGAAGTACTTTGTTCAAAGCAAAAAAGATGTAGCCAGAGGCAAATTGTTTAACCTTGCTGGTGTCCAGTCCACAGTCAGGTGCTGCTTGACCTAATGAATTGCAGTTTGCAAAAATCTTTGAAGGTGGAGAGTGCAATTTGAATATTATGTATTATTAAATAAAATGCCTACTTAGGAACTCTTCAACAGTTTATAGGTACCTCAACTAGTAGTCAGTACCTGCTAGAGCTGGTTGCCTACGTTTAGTGATACAATTGTGGATCTCTAAAACTGGAAAAACAAGAGAATAAACAAACAGGTCAGACAATAACAAATGGCGTGCCCCGTGAAGGCATGAGCTCGGTCCAGAGAGAGATTTCTGAGCTAAAGAAGGCCTTATTTACTGGAATGGAAAAATGTAGAGCCAGGAAATTGCTCAGGGGCCTGCTGTCTTTTCCTGTGGACAGGGAGATGCACTAGGTGTTGGCTCCTGTTTTGGATCAGAATCTCCTTTTTAGGAATAGCCTCAGTTGTGTCCTTGGAAAAGGAAAGTGTGTGATATATTTGTGTGGGGTGAGCTCGGGGAGCGGGAGGGAGGATATGGGGAGGAGCCATTTAAAAACTCTCTGGAACCACACTGCTTCCTTGAGCCTCACAGGCTCAAGCCTACCAGGACTGAGTAGGGAGATCAGGCAGCCAGGCCAATAGGAGTGAGTTGCAGAGAGCTTGGAGAGCAGGAATGGGACATGGCAGAGTCAGATGAGTTAGGGAACCTTCAGATCTCCTGTACTACCAGCTCTGAGGTGGAGCCAGGTGGTTCCCACTGACAAAAAGGCCAGCTCTGCCGGTTCAAGCTGGCCTGTTTCTCAGGCGCATAGGCTGAGCCTCAGTCTCTCATTCAGTGGGTATTTATTTACGAGGCAACAACCTCCTGCCAGACAGTTTTAGGCAGTAGGGATGTGTCAGGGAACAAAAGACAGCATCCTATGCTCACGGAGCTCACATTGTAGTGGAAGGATAATGAATAAAATAAGGTATAAGTAGGTTAGAAAAAAGGGAAAAAATGAAGTAGGGAAGGAGAGAGAGAGAGAGTGCTTTGGGGTCAGGGCCAGGGTGAACTTATTGAAAAGATAATGCTGAGCAAAAAGTTGAAGGAAGAAAAAGAGGGAGCCATGTAGGTATCTGGAGGAAGAGATGGTCAGGCAGGAAGTAGTAGCAAGTGCAAAGGCCCTAAAGTGAAAGCGTACCTGGTGTGTGCAGGAAACACCCAGATCCCAGTAGGCTTACAGTAGGGTAGGCAAAGGAGACTATGTAGGGTCTGAGGTGAGTAACGTCACACAAAATCTTGTAGGTCACTGTGTGGACTTTGGCCTTTACTCTAAAGTACAGGAAATCAAAAGAATCTCGAGCAGAGGAATGACAAGATCTGACCTCTATCTTGGTAAAATTAGAATCTTGACTGTCACGTTGATTAGAGTAGTGGGAGCCCAAGGGAAGCAGTGAGGAAAAGAATCCTGGATTTTTTGCAGTGATCCTGAGAGGAATACACTGTGGTCTGACCAGGACAAATGCTGTGGCAGGAAGTGGTTGGACTCTGGGCAGACATTGGAAGTAGAGTCCATAGAATGGGCTTGCTAATTCATATACAAGGTGGGCTGTCCGAAAGTGAGTTAATCAGCTGTGGAGGAATGGTGTTGAGGGATTAGGCCAAAGGAAGAAGAGACTTAGCTGCAGTAAGCAGCTTCTTTTTGTTTTTCCTCTTAGCTGAGGGTCAGTTGTGTATTGGGCACAATAATGATGCTGAATTAACAGGATCCCTGCCCTCAGGAGCAAGCAGTCCACTGAGAAGGTCAGACAGTAAGTGAATTATCACTCAAATAAATGTAAAATGATCACTCCAGTAAGTGTTGAGTATCAGAATTGGTGGATCAGTCCCAGCCAGGAGGTCCTGAGAAAGGATGCCTGCTCTAGCATTTAAACACACACATGTCAGGCCACAGAGGGAGGCAGAAGGAAGAGAAGAGGGTCTCAGGCAATGGGAATGGCACATACAGAGGTTCTGAAAGAGAGGGGGAAGCATTGTATGTGTGAGGAGCTGAAAGATGGCTAGGCCAATAGAAGTGACTTGCAGAGAGCTTGGAGAACAGGGATGCGACACAGCGGTCAGATGAGTTAGGGCTTCTAGGCTTTCTCTGGATTTTGAACTTTATCCTAACATCAAGAGAAGTTGCCAGAGGTCTGCAGGCAGGGAAATAGCCTGGTCACACTTACCTGTTGACAAGTTCGCTGTGGAGAATGAATCGAAGGTGTAGAGTACGAGTGAGGCAAGGGATCCCTTATGAAGCAAGGATGCTTAGGAGAGACTACGGGTGCTCAGACCAGGGAGACAGTGGTACAAGTCGTGAAGATTCGAAAGGTATGTAGAAAGAAGAACTTGGTTTTGGATCAGCCATGAAGGTTAATGGAGGGGTGGATTCCAAGAATAATTTTAAATGTTTTGCTTAAATCATTATATAAGTGGTGGTAAGACTCTCTTACTTGTAAAACTCACACACTTGTATTAGATCCATCACAGGGGAAAGTGAAAAATTTATCTTTCTATGAATATTTAAAAATAAGATGTACTATAGGGTGGTTTAGTGCCCAGCCTTACCTGAAAGAGAGAGGTCTGATAAATGACCACTTGTGCCCTCTTCTGTGATGTGGGCTGGTCACAAAATGAGGTGAGTTCTGCATCTAAAACATAGTCTTCAAAGCAGTGCCACCCAATGGAAACATGATCCCACACCAGCTACCAATGTAAATTTATGTCTTCTGGCAGCTATATAAAAAGCTAAGAGAAACAGATCAATTTGAACAAGCCATTTTATTTAGCCTGATAAATCAAAAATAGTATTTCAAGATGTAATTAATAGAATAACTATTAATGTCATTTTTATTTTTCTCTTTTTTACTAAATTTTCCCCTAGCAATGAGAATTGAACAAGGGCCTGCCCCCTTTTGTTCTTGATATAGGGTATTACTAAGTTACTAACTTGCCCAGCCTGGGCTCAAACTTGAATATTATGTATTATTAAATAAAATGCCTACTTAGGAACTCTCCAGTAGTTTATAGGTGCCTTAACTAGTAGCCAATACCTGCTAGAGCTGGTTGTCTAAGTTTGGTGATCCAATCGTGGATCCCTAAAACTGGAAAAGCAAGAGAATAAACAAACAGGCCAGGTAATAACAAATGGCGTGCGCCGTGAAGGCATCAGCTTGGTCCAGAGAGAGATTTCTGAGCTAAAGAAGGCCTAATTTACTGGAATGGCTGAGGCTCTGGCCTCAGCCTCCCAGAGTACTGGGATTAAGGGCATGGGACACCAACCCAGCTTATTGTTACAAATTTTTAAGATTCGTTACGCATTTTA
>RJWT010011107.1:0-23573 GCA_004365215.1 Cuniculus paca
GAATGGGGAAAAAAACAAGTTATATCATGTACAGGCACAAATTCCCTGTAATGAGTGTGATCATTATGTAAACCTAAAATGTACCAATAAACGTAACTTTAAAAAAAGATTAAGCTAGGCAACACTGGAGATCAAATGCAGAGCCATTTCACATAGCTATATCCCCAGCCCATTTTTATACTTTAAGACAGGATCTCACCAAGTTGCTAAATTGCCCAGGCTGGGCTCAATCTTGCCATCTGTGGCAATCAGTGTGGAGATTTGTCAAAAAAACTACGACTAGAGGTCCCATTTGACCCAGCTATTCCCCTTCTAGGTATCTTTCCCAAAAGAATTAAAAACATCATACCACAGCAATATATGTGCACCCATGTTTAGAGCAGCACAACTTGTAATAGCTAGATCTTAGAAACAACCCAAATGCCTATCGACTGATAAATGGATAAAAAAGATGTGGCATTTTTATACAACGCAATACTACTCAACCATAAGGAATAAACTGGAGACTTTTACGAATAAATGGGTGCAACATGGGACCATACTAACAAGGGAAACAAATCGGACAAATGTGTAAACATTGTATTGTCTCACTAGTGCAAGAAGCTGAAAGAAACATATATATATGCATATATATGTACATAAAAAGTTAAGATAGTTATACTACTGATTTCTCTCAGTTCATTGAAGAAAAAGTTTTGTGCTGGTATTGTTCAGACAATTAAATGCAGATATCTTGTGCTCTGGCTGAATGATTTGAGGATAACAATGTGTAATGTATGCACCACTGCTGCCCCTGATTCACACGTTTTGAAATTGTTTTCTTTTTTTCTTTCTCTCTCTGAAATAAAATGGATTCAGGAAGAAAAAAAAAAAGCTTGCAATCCTCTTGCCTCAGTTTCCCACAGTGCCGGGATTACAGTCATATGCCACCATGCCTGGCTTAGCTGTGTACATTTCAGTGAGTGTATTTCTGGGTTTCTATTTCATTCATTTTCTATTAATCAATATGTATAGTCTTTGCCAATACCACATCGTCTCCATTACTGCAGCCTTTATAGTAAAGTCTTAAAATCAGATTAACAAGGGGGTTGGGGATATAGCTCAGTGGCACAGTGCCTGCCTGGCAAGCATGAGGCCCTGAGTTTGAAACCTGGTACCAGCAGAGAAAAAAAAATTCAGGTAATGATTGCGCTAACTTTTTCCTTTAGTATTAAAAAGGATATACTCTGTATTCCCATACAAATTTTACAATCAAGTTTGTAAGCATATACACAATAACTTACATGATTTTGAATGGGATTACACTAAATCTATCAAGGGAGTTTTAAAAAACTGGTAACAAACCTGAGTCTTACAATCCATGAACACAGCATCTCTCTCAATTTATTTATTCCAGGCTCAACATGAGAAAAATAAAATCCCAATTAAAAGATGCTAAGGTTTAAATGTATGTGTCCTTCAAAAATTCATGTCCATATTTAATCTCTAATGCAACAATGTTAAGAGGAAAGGTCTTCAAGAGGTGGCTTTTAGAGAAGTGAGCCACCCAGCCCTTTTTTTGCTCTCCCATCCCTCCCACCATGCAACGGATACAGCATTAGCCTCTTTCAGGGGAAGAAGTAACATTAAGGAACTCACTGCCCTGGAAGCAGACAGTCAGCCTTCACCATACACCAAAACTGTTGGCCATCTTGATCCCAGCCTCCAGAAATGAAACAAATTCCTGTTCTGGATAAAGTACCTGTAATGTGGCATTCTGTTATAGCAGCATACGTGAACTAAGACAAAATATCTGACTGGTACATCCCAAAATCATTAGATCATGAAAAAATAAGGAAAGTCTGAAAAATTGTCACAACCAAGAGGAGGCACAGGTAACATGACAACTATACACTACGTGATATTGTGGGTGGGATTCCCAGGAGAGAAAGGGACATAAAAGTTAAAGAAATCTAAATACTGTGTACTTAGTATGTCAGATATTAGTTCATTAGTTGGAATAAATCTACACTATTGATAAACTGCTCATTAATAGCAGCAATGGGTAGGTATAAATGGGAATGCTATACTATCTTTGCAGTAATTCTGTTAGTATCAAACTGTTCACCGGGCATGGTGGCACACTCCTGTAATCCCAGCATTTGGGAGGCTGAGGCAGGAGGATCACTGCAAGTTCAAGACCAGCCTGGGCTACAAAGTGAGCCCAAGGCCAGCCTGAACTGCATAGCAGGCAACCTTGTCTCAGACAAAAAAAAAAAAAAAAGTTCTAAAATTAAATGCTTATTTTTAAAAATGAAAAAATACAGGACAAAGTAACTTGAAAATTTTGGGTGTATAGAACAAAAATTCCCTAACCCTAAAGGCATTCCTTTATGTGGCAACATTATAAAATCAAGTTCCAATTTTAAATTTTACATACAATTGCACTTTCTGAAATTCAGTCCAAAGATATGATTCTCAGTTAAAGTTTTTCCCATACTTTATTTTCTTTTGCACAGACTGAAAGAATTACTGGCTAGTAAGGTCAGCTTAAAATTCCGCACCTCATACAAGCACAAAAAACTTTCAACTGCACATTTGAAAAATAATTTGAAACTAAAAGACTACTCTATAAAATGCCTTCAAAAACAGTACATTTCCCTTCTTAAAAATCATTGTTTAGGATCCCATGAAAAAAATCTCGGACAGAGTTCTTGTTCTGTAAGAGTTAACCTGGCCAAGTGTGGTGCTGCACAGCTGTAATCACAGTACACATGGAATCCAGCACTCAGGAAGCAGAAGCAGGAAGATCACCTACCACGAGTTCAAGGCCAGCCTGAGTTACAAAATGAGTTCAAGGCCAGCTTGCACTACAAAGTGAGGATCTTGTCTCAAAAAAATAATAAATAAATTGAGACAGAGAAATAGGAGAGAGAGACAGGGAGACACAGTTAACCCGACAGGGAGGTGGAGCTTAGTTTTAGAGCAAGCACACTGGGTTCAATTCCCAGCACCAAAGGAAAAAAAGTTAGGCTAACAAAATCAGCATTACCTACCAAGTAACTCTTGTGTTAAGCAAACAGGACCAAGGGGGGAAGGGTCTTTATCTGGATGTTTTACTGGACTTGGTAATTCTCTACCATTTTTTCTTTCAACTATCCCATCTCCCAGGAACATGTTTCCCAACATTCCTTACTCCAGTGAAACTACAAACATTACTCTCAACTTTCCAATAAAGTTTGCAATTGGACAAATCATACAACATACTGAGAAATAACCTAATATCCTGTCGCGCCCCTTATACCAAAACATTCTTCACGTGCTAATAAACACAAACTCGGCACTGTTAGAGGTGAAAGTCCATCCTCAATTAATTCTTACTACCAAAAAAAAAAAAAAACTTACTAAATGAAACAGGTACAATTATGTATTTATTGGGAAAAAAAGCCTTGCTGGTTTTAAGGGAAGATCTACTCTCTTCTAGAGTACATAAAGTTATTTTCTAAAACCCATTCGTACTTTAGGTATTTTTCAAAGCTCTTTAACCAAGTCTACAGGCCAAAATTTGGGAAATAAATGCCTTTTAATCAAACATCCTTTACAATAACAAAATCACAGTAGGAACACTAAAATGACCTATTTAATGACCAACTTCCAATCCTCCATCTATGCTTTAAAACTTTACTATAGTACGCGTAAGTGATATGCTTGTAACACACATTAGGCACACATTGTTAAAGTTGAAAGTTAATTAAACCCAGCATGAATGCAACAAATTTTTCATGATAATCTCTGATGGCGAGTCTGTCTTTATCTTATATATTCTCAACTATCTAATGGAGTAAAGGAAGTAGTTAAGGCTAGAAAGAACTATCATACTATTTTCTAAAGGCCCTATTTCAATGAGTAAAGAAATATTGATTTCAGTCAGGCATGGACTCCTGTAATCCCAACACTCAGAAGGTTGAGGCAGGAGGATTGCTGAAGTTGAGGCCAGCCTGGGTTACAAAGTGAGTTCAAGGTCAACCTGAACTGCAAGATGAGATCCTGTATCAAAAAGATGATGAAGAAATGTTGATTTCAAGATTAATATTCTAGAAAATAAAATTAAAACCCAGAATTATGACTCTTAACGTTGAACATTGAGAAGTTGTGTTTTAGACAAATGACTAATTTAGATCAGCCGTTCATTTTTATTAATTTGTGCAAAAGATCAACCAGATGTACTATAATGTTGATTAATTTGGGTTTAGTAAAGTGTATGTTGGGTTTAATAAGGTGTATTTCTTTAATAAAGTTTACTTCTTTAGGCAATGGTTGTGGAGTATAAATTTCTTAGGCTATAATGGGGCCAGGAGCCAGTAGTTTAATACTACTGGTCTAACCTAGAAAAGCACTTCTCCCTATAGTTACATGGTATAAATTCCTTGCTTGTAACTGGCTAGACGAAACTCTTTATCTTCCTTAATTACTATATTTTTTCCAAAAGTACTGCTGATATACAAAGCTTAGAGTCTTGAAGAACTAGTCTACTTAAATTTACTTATTTTTATTAATACAATACAGTAGATTAGGTCTTAATATTTTGGGTTACAAATATGACACATAAAAACATTTAGATAAAACGAGATTTCCATTGAGTTAAATGCTTTTTACCAGCCAACTTAATATTTTGCAAGCATGGTATGTTCCATCCACAATCTGCTCACTTATGACACTTTAAGGATCCCTCGTCCAAAAGAGCAGAGGTATAGCAGTTACCACTTGAGGGCTGGGGATCTAGCTCAGCGGTCTAAGCGCCTGCCCGGCAAGCGCAAGGTCGTGAGTTCAATCCCCGGTGCCTCAAAAAAATAAATAAATAAATAAATAAAGTAGAAGTTACCACTTGGAAAGTATAACATCTCTTACCACAGAAACTGCCACCCTAAAATTTAACAGGGATGCAGGAAGGAGTCAATACAGACCTTTGTAAACACTATGCAAATATCAGAAATATAATCCAGTTTACCCCCAGTTTCTCCAATTTGTCCTTCAGAAATCAAGTCTATTTCAACTTAGAAAAGGTGCGGCGCGCAGGGGGGGGGGGGTGCCAACATAAAAAGTTACCTAATATTAAGTTCCTATGAAGATTCCAAACAGAAGGGATGAAGGAAATTATGAACACACCAAATGTAAAGCAGTGTTTAAGCCACGGAGGCTGCAGTGATTCGGCCTATTAGCATGCAAAAAAGTGTTGGTGAAGCATATAAATGGCTGCAAAACAAGGCAGTAATTTTACACAAATTATTTTGTAGACCATAATTCTAAATTTCAAAGCCTCAGAAAAGTCTTAACTTTGCTAGTTAAGCTTGTAGTGATAAATTTCTACTTCAATTTTCTTTTCTATAAATTAAAGTCTTTAAACTTACTTATTCTAACCATTAGATTACTAGTTAGAATAGGCGTCGGATCTATTCTGTGATTTTTTAAAGGGCTGTAATACAATTACTCCACTCCATAAAATGTGAACTATTTTATTCCAGACTATTCCCACCCCCCAAAATTTTACTTTTAGCTTATTTAAATGTTATTAACACATCTTCGGCACTAACAGCTTACCAGTTGTAGTAGCAATTGTATGTACAAACTGACACAAAGTGACCTTTTCACAGAATAAAATTTCAAGGCTTAAAGCTCTCCAAACACAAAACACATGATATATTATTCAACTACTACACCGCTCAAACCCAAAACTTCTGTCAGAAGATGAAAATAAGAACTCAAGAAGTTTATAAAATTTAAAAATTATTGGGTTAAATTTTTTAAAAACCCTAAGTAATACATTTTTAAAGACCAGAGATATGCATAAAACATCTGTGTTCCCTTGTAGTGTAATAAATGCCTCACGAACAGCTCAGAATACACAAGTTTTTCCTGCAAGTGCCCAGGACTTAAGTACAGGGAAACAGAAACAGCAGGCAACAGCGCTGTGGCGAAAGAAACAAAAAGATTGATCTGGATGTCGAAAGACCTTGCTTTTAAAGTCTCCTGGCTCACCAACTAACTCTCATAGTGACCTTGGGGAAACAACGCTCTCCCTAGTCATTCATTCGCGTAGAGAGGATCTGAAGTCCCTACGAAACATTTAACTCTATTCCAACTTCCCGTGACTAGGGACAGGTCTTCAGACTGCCCCTATCAACACCAGGGGAGAAAAACAAGCCAACACGAAGAAACAGGTTAAGTGGGTCAGAGGCCCAGAAGTGCACATAACGTGCCTGAGTGACACTAAGTGGACCCTGACCCTGCAAAGCGCCACGCGGGCCCAAAGGGAGCAGAGATGCCCGAGGGGGGGCGGGAGGTGGGCCCGCCGGGCACCCGGCCCCGGAGGGAGGTGGAGCCGAGGTTCTCGCTTGCATTGTCCCCGGGAGGGAGCCATGTTTCCTTCTCCCCGGCACTCCCAGGCGGCGACCCGGGGCGCGAGGTCTAAGACCAAAACCCCTGGGCCGGAGAGTCTGTGGGAGCCAGGCGAGGGCAAGAAGCTCCCGCCAGGACAAGCGTGGTTCCTGGCCGCGTCCCCGCGGTGCAGGAGGAGGAAGCGGGCGGAAGGAAGGCCTCGGCTCCCTATCCGCACCTCCCACCCGCAGCTGGCTGGAGTGGAAAGGGAAACCGCGCCCCACCCGGGCCAGGCCTGCGGCGAGTAGGCCGCATCGGCCTCCGCTCCGGCCGCAGCTCGGGCGGCAGGCAGTAGGCCAGGGCCCTCGACCTCTGAGACCTCAGGCGCCCCAGTCCGGCGCGCCGCCATCCCTACTCACCGTTGGCGCGTTTGAGAGCATTTTCCGGCCGCTGGAAGTAGGCCGGCATCTTGGCAGCTGGCTCAGTTCACCCGGCGTCAGCTAACTCCCTAGTGGCCCGAGCCGGGAGAATGGACGAAGGGGAACCAGCGCGCGATTCCACGCGCCTGGCCAGCAGTCACCCGCGCCCAGCCTGCCAGCGACGGAAAGGAAAGAGCCACGTGACCTCCGCGCGGCGACACCGCCGCCGCCGCCGCCGAAGCCCCGGATGTAGGGGCGGGCCTCTGCGCTAGGCCCGCCCTCAGGGCACGCAGGCGCGTTGGCGTCACGGGCGCCAGCTGACGTGGCGGCGGCGGCGTCTGGGCGCACTGGGGGCGGAGCCAGGCTTGGCGCTGTTTTAAAGTTCCAGAGCGAAGGTAGGGTTAAACTTACTAGACCTTCACTCCTCTAGCGATAATTCGAGTGGGAAACTTTGAATTTAGGGTCGGAGCTTCTACCAGTAGCAAAGGCTAGTCTCTGCACACACTCACTTTCGACAGGGTTTGTGCGAAAACATGCCAAGTTGCAGTAAAGTCGCATCCGGCGAGGGAATGGCCTGTTTTGGCTGTGTGAAATGGTGAATTATTTAACGGAAACATATTGAGCAAGTACAGTTAGGCCCCTGGGAAATACTGGTGACCTGTCCTGAAAACAGAGGCTCTCAGAAATCGAGTGAGCCGGGCATGGTGGTGCACACCTGTAATCCCAGCATTTGGGAGGCTGAGGCAGGAGAAGGATCGCGGTGAGTTTGAGGCCAACCTGGGCTACATAGTAAGTTCTAGGCCAACCTGAATCACATAGCGAAACCCTGTCTGAAAAAAAAAAAAAGAAAAAGAAAGGAAAAGAGAAAAGAAAGAAAAAGAAAGCAAGTGAGACCCCAGAGCAAGCTAGCCTAGGACAAAAACCCTGGAGCAGAAAGCATAGCCTTTATATACAGCACATGTCACAAACAAATACAAGAGCAATAAAGGCTAGTGGGAAAAATTTATAATAGGCCCTGTCTTTTATTGTTTAACAATTTTAATGATCACAGATTGATAACTGTACCTAAAACTTGAAAACGATTTAAACAGAATGAATTCTCCAACTCGTAATATGAAATTAAAATGAATGCAGAAAGAAATTTAGGAAATAGCAGTGAAGTAGATTCTAGCAAGTTTATTACACACTGTGCAATAATAGATGGGATATGTGAATTAATGAGGGGATACTGTATCAATAAATGAAAAAACTAAAGTAGGTGCATATTAAAAGCATCACCCCCTCGTTCCTTCTGCCTCCACAATGGAATTTTTCCATTTAAGTGTATCACTGTAAAGAAAAATTGGAAAATAGAGAAATGTACCAAATATAAAGCACATTCTTTAAAAAGTCACTTAAAATTAGACGGTCTTTCTCCACCATGCTTAAACTATTAGATATGCATGTCCTTGATCTCTCCAAAATAAAGCTAGACATGGTTACTGCAAATGAACAAGAAATACTAAGCAATAGAAACTGTTTTATGAGCAAGATCAAGGGACCTGTTTGTGCACGTTATAATTATGTCAAAATTAAAGAGCCAAATATGAGAACAAATAGTTCTTTCATGTGCTGTAGATAAAAATATTTTTTAAAAACTAGTAGACCAAGCCGGGCCTGGTGGCACATGCCTGTAATCCCAGCACTCAGGAGGCTGAGACAGGAGGATCATTGCGAGTTCAAGACCAGCCTGGGCTACAAAGTGAGTTCAAGGCCAGTCTGAATGGCATAACGAGACCCTGTCTCAAAAAGACGAGGGCTGGGGATTTAGCTCAGTGGCCTAAGCGCCTGCCTGGTAAGTGCAAGGTCGCGAGTCCTATCCCCGCGGCCGCAAAGGAAAAAAAAAAAACTAGTAGACCATCAAAAATGTAGATAGAATGAAGTAAAAAGAAAATGGCCTAAATCTGAAAAGGCTTGCTGACATTCTATATAGAGAGCCCTTCCCAGTCCAGAAAGTTTATATTTGTAATCCCAAGGAAAAGTTATTGGAACTCCAATAAGTTAATTCCAGTCTACCATCTCCCGTGCAACCCATGACAAGAATAAAGACACTTAAGAGACATTTATAGTTATGGGAAGCAAAGGGGTCCTAAGACTGGTCAGGATGAAGGTTCACTGGAACAAAGGCCTTGACCCAGGGTCCAACCCGGATTTTATTAATGCATGAAGAAGGAAGTAGTTTGAGGATGAGTGACAGAATGGTGGGAAATACATCCGTACTATGAGCTGGCTTAGATAGAAGACCTGAAATCTCCTCTGCAATGTGCAGAGAGAAGGATATGCAGTAAGACTAATCTGCATAATACAATTGAGGTAATATCTAATGTTTTGGGGTTGATGCTTCAACTCTGATGTGTAAACTTTTCTGCCCTGAAAAGTCACTGCCTCTTGTCTCAAGACTGGATCCCAGTTGACAGCGAGGAGTGGTGGCTCTGCTTCCCATCTAGCTTAACTATGTTTTTTGGAAATCACAGGGCAGGAAACAGTGACTGTCACCTAGCTTCAAAGATTATGCATTAGCACCTCAGCCAGCCCTATTTATATTGCTTAAAGATAATTGGAGGGATAAAGAAATGGCCTAGCCAGCTCTGTACATATCAGTACATGGAGACAGGGCCAGGTTTAGCCAAAATGGAGATGATTGTTCTTTATTCAAGGAGAGTTGTCCAGGTGATCCTATGCATTCTTGACTTTCCTTTATTATATCTCAAAATTATTCATTATTTGGTAGACCTACAATCAGACAAGCACTAGAATATGGAGAAGTAAAGCTGAGGATTTAGTACAGCAGTGCAAGTGCTTGCCTGGCAAGTGTGAGGTCATGAGTTCAATCCCCAGTACCCAAAAAAAAAAAAAAAGAGGAAAAGTAAAATTAAATCAAATACCCCTACACATTGATCCCTTTCCTTTTCAAATGGTTTAAAGAAATGAACACAACCAGTGCTGGTTACAATGCATTAAATAAAAGTATTGTCTTTAGACCTAAATAGCAAAAGCAATTCTGGGCAACAGAGGCAAAGTGGGAGGCATCACAACACCTGATTTGAAATTATACTACCAAGCTACTGTGATAAAAACAGCATGGTACTGGCAATAAAACAGACCCAAGGATCAATAGAGCAGTTTAGAAGATGCAGAAACAACTCCAGACATACTTAGCCACCTTATCTTTGACAAAGGAGCCAAACACCTTCACTGGAAGAAAGCCTCTTTAATAGGTGGTATGGGAAAAGTGGCTTTCCGCATGCCAAAGATTAAAACTAGACCCATATCTTTCACCATGCACTAAACTAGAATAGAAATGGATCAAAAATCTAAATATTAAAACAGAAACCCTAAAGACATTGGTGTAGGCAAAGGCTTTATGAACAAAATCCCCTCTACAGGAACTATCACAAAGAATCAACAATAGCATCTCACCTTATTAAAAAGCTTTTTCACAGCAAGATAAACCAGCAACAGAGTGAAAAGACAACCCACAATGTGGGGGAAAATGTTTGCCAGCTCTTCCTCAGACAAAGCACTAACATCTAGAATAGACACTTCTCACAAGAAGATGTAGGAACAGCAAATAAATGTATGAAAAAATGTTCAACATAACTGGTCATTCAAGAGATGCAAATTAGAACAACAGTGAGATTCCATCTCACTTCAGAAAACATGGCTTTTATCAGGAAATCAACCAATGACAAATGCTGGGGTCTGTGGGGAAAAGAGACCCTTCTCCACTGTTGGTGGGAGTATAGATTGGGTGACCACTGTGGAAATCAGTGTGGAGATTCCTCAAAAACCTAAACCTAGAAGTTCCATTTGACCCAGCTATGCCCCTTCTTGGAAGTTTCCCCAAATAATTAAAAGCATCATACCACAGTGATATATGCACACCCATGTTTATAGCAAAAGTTTGTCATAGCTGAATCTTGGAAACAGCTCAAATGTCCATGAACTAATAAATGAATAATGAAGATGTGGGGGTTTTTTATACAATGGTGTACTATTCTGCCATAAAGAAGGATAAACTTGAGACATTTCTAGTTAAACGAACGTACCTTGAGATCATACTCTTAAATGAAATAAATCAGAGACACGTGTGAATACTGCATGGTTTCTCTGGCATGAGAAACAAAGTGTAAATAAGGACCAAAATATATAATAGATATTGGGAAATGGTAAGAAAATGTTCAAATGAGAATGAGAACAAGGGAGGGGGAAAGAAGGGACAAAAAACTAGAAAGTAAAAATGGAAACAAAGCTTTTGTAAAGAAGAGGGGTTGAAGGGAGGGGAGAGGAATGGAAAAAAAAGAAGCAAGATGTATCATGTGAAGGTACAGATTCCCTATGTATATCTAAAATGTACCAATAAAATTTAAGAAGTATTGTCTTTAGAATCTGAGACCAGGCACACTGGCTCATACCTGTAGTCGAAGCTATTTAGGAGGCTGAGATGGAGGAGCCCATGAACACAGGAATTCAAAACCAGTCCGGCAACATACAAGACTCTCCCATATATAGATAAATAAAAGTCTAATATTGTTTTTGTGAATGAATAAGGCATAATGTCAATTTCCAGGATAAATTTATCCATTACAGAACAGCACCTGCCTGGCAAGTGCAAGGTCCTGAGTTCAATTCCCAGTACCAAAAAAAATGTATCTGTTACACTCAATCAACAGATGTCTAGTGCCAGCTAATAGCCAATAATATCGAATGTTGGAGATAAAAGACTTTGAGATGCCTACTTTCAAAGAGTTAATGATTCCTTGATGAAAATAGATTAGTACACAATGAGGATTAAAATAGGGCTTAGTTGAACTAGAAGAAAAGCGTACTTACCAAAGTGTCTATTTACTAGGAAATAGGTAACCTGAAGATTACACTGTATTTCCCAAAAAATAAGAACAAGTCTTATATTAATTTTTGCTCCAAAAGGTGCAATAGAGCTTATTTTCAGGGATGTCATTTTTGTTATGTACAGCAGTCTACATTTGTTTCATGTATCACAACCTACATTTATTAATTTAGTCATACGCAAAAACCTACATTTATTCAAATATGGTCACATCATTTTCTTCTGGAGCATTATCATAATTCTCCAAACCACAAATTCCAGCCTGAATTCCTTTCTTTTTTTTTTTCCAAATCCATTTTATTTCAAGGAGAAAGAAATAAAAAAACTAAAACAAATTTCAAAACACATCAATCAGGGAGCTCCAACAGTACATACGCTGTGCATTGTCATTCCCAAACCATTCACCCAGAACACAACCTGAATTTCTTGTGACTCCATTTCCACAGAACCAGTGGCCCCAATCTCTCATGTCCAGCAACAGAGCTGTCCTTAAATGAGCATGTCTTGTCCATGTAGCCTGCTCGTAGTGCACTGGCAACACAACTGTCAGTGATTTTACCCCATGGCTTCTTCACCCAAGTCACAACCTCTTTTTTTTTTTTTTCACTCCCTCCGCCCCCCAAGTCACAACCTCTTGCAGGGCGGGTTTCACAAAGTTTCTATTCAAGTGTTCCCTGAAGACAGGAGTGGCAACAAAACTGATGACAGTTAAGAAGGATGGGCCAGCACCAGGGATTTAGCTCAGTGGCATAAGCGCCTGCCTGGCAAGCACGAGGTCGTGAGTTTGAGCCTCAGTACTAGGAAAAAAAAAAAAAAAAGAATGATAGGCCATATGAAAGTGATGAAAAATTGCAGGCACCAAAATCCAGGAAATGTTTCTTTATTTCACAACAGTGTATTAAGAACATCCATTACTACATATTGAATTATGAAAGTTCCTATTAGACATACCATGTCTGTTAACAAATGCACATGTTATTCATGTGTTGTGTCTGTACTCTGGCCATTTGACAATAAGTTTATCCATTTACATAGGCATTGACCTCCTTTCCAAAGGTAACTCTTTGGGTATGTACAAAAACTAATTACAACTTATTTAAGTATTAATGTCAATTGTTTTATGTTTAATTATATGTTAATATCATTATTTTATAATTCAATTATATCCATTGTGTGTTACAGCGGACTAAGTATGTCCATTTGGATGACAATCTTAACTGGGGCTTATTTTGCAGATAGGGCTTCTTTTCCAGGCAGGTCTTTGGGCCGGGGATAGAGCTCAGCAGCACGGTGCCTGCCTGGCAAGTGCAAGGTCCTGAGTTTGATTCCTGGTTTCAGAAAAGAAAAAAAAAAAGTTAAAATCCATTTAGGTCTTCCTTTGGGGGAAATACAGTAGAAACTACTCTAAACACAGTAAGTGGAAATAATCAGGTTAATAAAGATATTTTTTCTATATTAGAAAATAAGTCTTCTAATATAATGTTTTGGGTTTTTTTCCCTGACTTTAATGGAGTAAAGATTCAATAAAAGTTGTGAGATGAGAGGCAGACAACAGAGATCCTGCATTATCCAAATTTGCAACATAGTATCAAACAGCTTTAAAACAGGTATTATGTTCAACAATTCACAGAAAGACTTTTACATTTACTTTATTTATAAGAATGTGACAATGAAGATATTTGTACTGATGCACATAATTTCAAGCCAGGTGTAGTGGTACACACCTGCAAAATCTAGCACTCAGGAGGCTGAGGCAGGAGAATTGCTCCAAATTCAAGGCCCACTTGAACTACATAGTGAGTAGACCAGCTTGGACAATATAGTGAGACCCTGTCTCAAAACAAAAACCAATTTCAGAGAGGTAAGATGTGACTCACAGTAATTCATGTAACAAAACTTTATCAAGTGTACACCATGTGTCAGGTACTTGATAGGTATAGGAGTTGTGGTAGTGAGCAAGGCAGTTTAGCTTCCCAGTTTCTTGGACACTGTAGACTCAGGGAAAAGACAGTCTTCAGAACCCATTTAAATGTCACTTCCTTTGCAATTCTTCCTAGCCTACCAGATTAGTTTATATGCATTAACACCCCGATAATTTGTTCATTTTTTTGTTTTTTTTTTGTTTTGTTTTGCTTTTTGAGACAGTGTCTCTCTGTGTAGCCCAGGCCTCAAACTCATGATGATCCTCCTGCCTCAGCCTCCTGAGTCTTGGAATTACAGGCATTTGATACCGTGCCTGTCTCATTTGTTCATTTTTGAGTCAGGGTCTCATTACATTTCCCAGGCTGGCCTTGAACTCACAACTCTCCCATCTCAGCTTCCCTGGGAGCTGGAATTACAGACATGCATCACTACAACCCAGATGACATCCTGTTTTAGTCCTAATCATACTTGAGTGTAACTGCTTGCACATTGTGAGCTTATTACCATGAAAACCAAAACTGTGGTGTCCACTGCTGTGTCCCCAATGCCTATAGTGTAATGGGCAGAAACAAATGAATCCTCATCTAAAAATCTGTGTAAGACAGCTTCCCTCTATACCTGGGGCAGTAAGAACCTGGGTTAGAAGTTTCATGTGTGTCTTTAGTAAAGCACCTACCCATTTACTCTGAACTCCCAATATACCTAAACACAGGTACATAAACATGAAAAACAGCAGTCTTTCACCCTAAGCTCCTTAATTGCACTTGTTCTGAGCTTTTGGCTGCACCAAAGTCCATTTCTGATTTTTCTGAGCTCACTGTTCAAAAATATCATGCTTTGCTACACCAGTTATTCCCTTCTCCCCTCTCATTACCTTCATCTCCTAACTGCTGCCAGTACTTCAAGGCTCCAACTCAAAACCCTCCTCTGGTGAGGGGTAGCAGCACACATTCAGGGCATCAGCACTCAGGCAGCTGAGGAAAGAGAATATATATTCAAGGCCAGCCTGGACTCCAAAAAGTCAGTGGGGCGTGGTGGCCACATCTATAATCCCAGCACTCAGAAGCCTGAGGCAGGAGGATCACTATGAGTTTGAGGCCAGTTTGTATTAGTGAGACCCTGTCTCAAAAAACAAACAAAAAACAAGCCAGGTGTGGTGGTACAGGCCTGTAATCCCAGCACTTGGGAAGCTGAGGCAGGAAGATCATTGCAAGTTCAACACCACCAAAACCAGCCAAACAAAAACAACACCCCCCTCCTCAAAAAAAAAATCCCTCCTTCCTCCAGGCCTTTGCTGACAGCCACAAGGCATTTTAGCAGCCCCTTGGCCTGTGCTCTGTGCCTTTGCCACTATTATTTTGTTTTGTATATTCTTTTTTTTTTTTTGCTACCACAATTTTGTTCTTCTCTTTTGCCTCTCTGCCTTTATTCTGTTCACCTGACAAAACCCCAAATCCCTAGTCAAATCCCACCCTCCGTCTAGCCCTTTTTGCAGCCGAGTCTGATCAGAGAACAATGTTCAATCCTGGAGGCATATCTCAATTTAGATCGAGACCACAAGCCTGAACCAGCGCCTTGTTCCTGCGTACCCATCCTACTGCATTTCTTTTTTTTTTTAGACCACTTCCTGTTTCCACTTTTCCCCGCCCCTCTCCAATCCTTTACCACCTGTCTCTTTACTTACTCTCAGTGATGCCTGCCTTTCCTATGACATTGAAACTGGTGGAGAAATTAGAAGAGCACTTTGGGCTCTGCCACCTCCCGCCCAGCTACCGCCACCTTCTCCCACCCACCCTACAGTCTCTGGCTCATCAGTTAAGTGTCTTTAACATACTCACCACGTGCCCAGCCTGCTTGCAACCTGACTCCTGGTCTGCTCTGCCCAGGCCTTTCATCCTGTCTCCTCCGTGTTGATTATGCCAATGCCAATCTTCAGGAGCTCAGGTCAAAACTTTTGGAGACATCCTTGTCTCCCTGTTTGCTGTCATATCCACACATCCAGTCAGTCCATCCAACAGATCCCATGTCCGCCACCCCCACGGTTATCACCTGGTCCACATCACCATCAATTCTCATCTGGAGTTGATAACAACCTGCCATCTTGGCTGTCTTCTTTTTACTGTCCACGTAGCTAACAGAAGCATCCTTTTAAAACAGGAAGTGTGCCAGGGATATAGCTCAGCGGCGTAACACCTGCCTGGAAAGCACAAGGTCATGAGTTCGATCCCTGATACCAAAAAAATAAAATAAAACAAAATAAAATAAAATAAAAAATAAAACAGGAAGTGTGTGGGCACACGCCAGTCATTTCGGCTACTTGGAAAGCTGAGGGAGGAAGATTGCAAGTTCCAGGACAGCCTGCACAACTTATTTTTTTGTTGTTTTGTTTTGTTGGTGCCAGGGATCGAACTCATGACCTCATGCTTGCCAGGTAGGCGCTTATACCACTGAGCTAAATCCCTGGCCCCAAGCCTGCACAACTTATTGAGATCCTGACTCAAAATAAAAATTAAAAAGGGCTGGAATGAAGCTCAGTGGTGGAGTGTCCCTGAATTCCATGCCCAGTACCGGAAGAAAGAAGAAAGTGAAATGGCATCAGTACCCTGGTGAAGACTCCTGGTGGCTTTCCAATCAAAATCAATGTCCTTGCAGAGACCTGAAGGGCCCTACCCAGTTCCTCCCCTTTGCCTCCTCACCTCCCCACCACCAATGCCACCTTTCCAATGAGATCTTCCCAAACATTTTTAAACTAACAACTCCCCTTCTTCCCATACTTCCTGAAACCGTTCACATTTTCCTTCCTAACATTGATCACCATCTGATTCCTGTGTTTTATTAATTTACTTATTTATTGTTTGTCCCTTTAGAATATGATACATTTGATGACAACAGGAAGTTGTGACACTTACTACAGTATCTGGCACAAAATAAGCACTCAATAAATATTTGGGCTTTTTTTTTTAGAACTGGGGATCAAACACAGGACCTCGCTCTTGCCAGGCAGGTGCTGTGCTGCTGAGCTATATCCCCTGCACTCAATATATATTTGTTGAATGAATTATTCAGTTGATTAGTTCCCCTTAGCTGGGTGTGGTGGTGCGTGCCTGTAGTCTCAGCTGCTTGGGAGGCTGCAGTAGGAGACTCACTTGAGCCCAGGAGTTTAAAAATCAATCTGGGTAACAGACCTTCCACCAAGAAGGAAATCCTCCTATATTTTAATTGTCCATTTACATGCTAGTCTCCTTTGTGACACTGGAAATCCCTTGAAGATAGTGATGGGGACACTTTGTCATTGCATGCAGATGGTGCCTGGCACATCATCAACACCCAGCGTGTATTTGTTTAGTGTCTCAGAGTGCCTTGATCTTTCCAACTGCAAGTTAACGAAGTCTGAAACTTTACTGTCAAGCATTCTTAGCCTCACAAGGGTCCAACTGGGGTTGGAATCTTCAACAGTGGTAGAGCAAGGGCAGACAGTACATTGTGTCTGTGCTGGGCAGGTTTTTTTGGTACCAGGAATCAAACTCAGGACTTTATGTTGCCAGGTGGGCACTGTGCCACTGAGCTATATCCCCAACCCCTCAGGAAATTCTCACTGGACCTTCAGGTTCTTGGAACTTAAAGCAGGAAAACTGGAATGCAAATTCAGTGGAGCACATTTTTAGCAGAAACCTGTCCCAGCAGTATTCACTACTTATTGGGAGAAATGCATCTTACACTCAGCTGTCTTTGACCACGAACTGGACTGCAGGAGAAGCTAAGAGGAGGAGAGGGGCATGGTCATGGGACTCGGCGCACACCCCACATGTGCCATCCTTGGGTGCCACCAAGTCCAGCTCCTACGTGAGGATTTAAGAGGTTGTGCCCAAAGCCAAACCAACCAGGCCATAAAAGCAGAGTGAGTAGACAATGTGCATAGTGGTTTGGGGTGTGGTTGGAAAACAAACTTCTCTGTTAAACTGTGCTGAGTGTGATTAGAAGGAAACTGGAGCCACAGGGTGTGAGCTTTCTGGGAGGTGGAGATTAGATAATCTTCACGTGGGCCTTTTCATCGTGTTACCTTCTTCAGGAGCAATTTAAATGGCATCTGCTCACTGGGCCCTTTGCCCACACCCAGTCTAAATCTGACAACTATCTGGGGTTTTTTTGTTTGTTGGTTGGTTCTGGGGTTTGTACTCAGGGCCTTTGCACTGAGCTGCATCCCCAGGCTTTTTATTTTTTAATTTTGAGACAGGGTCTCACTAAGTTACTAAATTGCCCAGGTTAGGCTAGAACTTGATATCCTCCTGACTCAGCCTGTCAGGGTGCTGGAATTACTGGACTACCACATCCTGCAATCATCTAGTTTGAGCTTTCTCTGGAGCCTCATCGTTAATGGACAGAAAAAAAGACACTAGTTGGAAATTTGAATAAAAAATGGACTTCAGTGAATATATCAATACTGGCTCCTTAGTTGTGACAGATGTATCATACTGATTAATGTAGATGATAATATAGGAGGGCCGGGGCTTTAACTTAGCAGCATAAGTGCCTGCCTGGCAAGTGGGAGGTCGAGAGGTTGATTCCCAGGACCCAAAAAAAAAAAACAGATAGTATAGGAAAGTGGGTACAGGGTATACTACTTTTAGTAGCTTTTCTGTAGATAGGAACTATTCTAAAATAAAAAGTTGATTTTAAAATATGAGGGAGAGCCAGGCATGGTGGTGCATACCTGTAATCCTAGCTCTCTGGAAGCTGAAGCAGGAGGATCATCACGTTTGAGGCCAGCCTGAGCTACATAGTGAGTTCAAGGCCAGCCTGAACTACATATTGAGACCCTGTGCAAAAAAAGAAAAAGTCAGGAGCAGTAGTGCAGGCCTGTAATCCTAGCACTCTGGTTTTTTTTGTTTTGTTTTGTTTTGTTTTTTTTGTACCAGGAATTGAACTCAGGACCTTGCACTTGCTAGGCAGGTGCTTGTGCCACTGAGCTATTTCCTGGGCCCAATCCTAGCACTCTGGAGACTGAGATAGGAGGATCACAGTGAGTTTGAGGCCAGCATGAACTAAATAGTGAGACCCTGTCTCAAGCAAAAAAAGAGAGAGAGGAAAGGGATTTTAAGGCATATTGCTATAATAAATTTTAGCCTCTTTTAGTATTTTTGAAAAATGCAAATAAGGATCAGACTTTATTTAAATTACCTTTTTCTTGCTGAACTTTTTTTAGAGATTTTTGTTTGGTTTTTTGGGGGGGAGTTGTTTGTTTGTGAAACAGGATCTCACCATGAGTTCCAGGATGGCCTTGAACTCACTATGTAGCCTAGGTTGACCTACAACTCAGTGTGACCCTCCTGCCTAAATCTCCTGAGTGCGGGAATTACAGGTGTCTGTCACCACACCCTGAACTTTAAATACAACTCTGAACTTGGCTTCTTGGGTCTGGGATCTACCCAGGTTCCAATATCAGCATCCTAAAACCAGGATGTGAGGTACAGCTTCCTCCTGGGGATGTTCTACAAGCCTTACATATACTGGAAGTCAGTCAGTTGTCAGGAGTGCAAGAGCAGATGACTAAACAAACACCTTTTGAGTCCCTATGAGAGCCTGAATTCCCTGTGTGAACAGAGCTGCCATCCTAGGGGCTCCCTTGGCTGACTTCCCCACCCCAGATTACATCCAACACAGGAGTACAGTGGTTTATGCTTCAATTCCAGCTACTCAGAAGGCTGAAGATGGAGGATAGCAAATTTGAGACCAGCCTGCGCCACTTAAACAGACCTTATCTCAAAATAAAAGAAAAGGGCTGGGGATGTAGTTTAGTAGGCCCTGGTTCCATTCCCAGTACCAAGCAAATGAACAAACAAAACATTTCAGTGATAGAAGCAATTTTTTAAAAGAGCCATGCCAGGGACAGTGACTCGCTCCCGTAATCCCAGCACTTGGAAGGCTGAGGCAAGAGGATTGCTGAGAGTTTGAGGCCAGCCTGGGCTACATAGTGAGTTCAAAGCCACCCTGAACTACACAGTAAGACTTTGTTCCAACAAAACAAAACAGGAACCATTTGCGGAAAATGCTGGGCTTCTTGTCCACATGAACAGAAAGGATTGGGCATTTTCCAAATATGTGTTAGTGCCGACAAATTCCTTTCTCAGGGACCAGGGAGAAGGCAGGCTGTGGAGAAAAGAAATGACATAGCAGGTCTGGGACAGGAAAGCCAGCTAGCAAAGTCAGGCTTCAGCTGGTGCCTGGGAACGTGGATTCCACCAGTGTCAACCCCATTCCCAGAAGTGATGAAAGTGACTACAGATACTGGAAGGCAGTCAGTTGTCGGGAGTGCAAGAGCAGGTGGCCCATGCCCAGAGCTGGGAATGTGTGTAGGATTTAGGCAAAGGGTGACTACATCTCTGGCCCCCAATAAAAACTTAGTTCACTGAGCCTTAATGAGCTTGCCTGGTCAACTGCGTTTCACAGAGTTGGCACAGCTTGTTGCTGGAGGAATTAAGCACGCCCTGTGTGACTCCACGGGGAGGAGACTCTGGAGGCTTAGGCCCCATTCTTCCAGTCATCGCCTCCTCCTGTCTCCTTTGCTGTTTCCGCCTTGAGTCCTCTGGCCATAACAAATCATGGCCACGAGTCCAGCTGTAAGCTGAGTTTTGCCAGCCCTGCAAACAAATCTTTAATTGTAGAGGTGGTCATGGGAATCGAGGTTGTCCTTATCTATACACTTTGCATACAGAGTTTTTTCTAATTCAAATCTCTGTTGGGCAAGGCACAAAGGAAAGCACATCAGCTCCTCTTAATCACTGAGAAAATGTGCCCAGAGAGAAGAGGCAAGGTGGGGCAGCTAAGAGGGGCGGAGCCGGGATTTGAATTGGGTCTTCGGCTTCCACCGGCCAGCTCCACCTGTGTGTGACAGCACAGAGGTCAGTCAGGTAGCTAAAGCTTGGATAGCAAAGCCTCCCCTCTTTCTCTCTCTACCCTTACTCCTTTCCCCTTTCCCCTGGGGAGCCTGTCTGACAGGTCTGATGGCACCAAGTGATGAAATGGGAGGGAGGCATCAACTCCAGTCATCCACCTTCCCAAAAATAACCTCTCCACCCCCAGCCATGATGGCCACCACTTCAGAGCTAAGCACAGCCTTCATCCTCTTTGCTCTCCCCACTCCCATCACAGTCTCCCCAATCCTTTCTGTTATGATTATCTCTATCATCATCTATTTTCCTTCATTCCTTCCTTCCTTCCTTCCTTCCTTCCTTCCTTCCTTTTCTTCTTTTGAGACAGGGTCTCATTATGCAGTTCAGGCTGGCATTGAAATCACTTTGTAGCCCAGGCTGGCCTCAAACTTGCAGTGATTTGCCTGCCTCAGCCTCCTAAGTGCTGGGATAACAGGTGTCACCACCATACCTGGCTCTGAATGCTTTCTGTGTACCAGAAACAAAGATGGCAACTAAGGGCCTTGGCCACATGGAGTTGCTCCCTAAATTGTTCATCGAGGGAATGAACCACCTACAGGGGCAGGGACAAGGAGCAAGGTGGGACGATAATCCTGACAAGTAGGGGCTACTGGTATAGCTCATTGGTAGAGCATTGCATAGCTCACTCGGGTTCCTGGATGCAGTGTCTAGTACCACAAAACATAAAACAACCCTCAGCCTCAGCCTCCTGAGTGCTGGGATTGTCTATATATGCCACCATGTCGGGCATTTTTTGCCTTTTTCTCTTTCCTCAAGTTTAGATCTCTGGGTATGAGTTCCCAGAAGCAATGAATCCAGTCCTGCCTTCTCTCTCCTCTGGTTGTAAGATTATAAGTTTCCATTATCTCTACCCCTCTCCCAGTCTTTAGCCCATGTCCCAGTCTATTTTGTGAATGTTTGCACAGTAGACATTGTGCAAGGGAAATCGGGTTTTTACTGACCCTTCATCCTTGATGATTGAGTGGAAAATGATTTCTCATCTGAATGCAACACTAAACTATATTTCAATGACCACGATGAAGTGGGAAAAACAGGAGATCTGAGGTCCACTCATTTAACGTACTTTCTCATCCTTTTGTCTCTTTCATTTCAACAAATCCAGAAATGTCATTGATGATGAAGCATCATAATTTTATGTAACACTAAGAAAAAAAGCACATATCAATCGCAATTATAAGATGCATCCAAATTTCAGAGTTTTGAAAGATTTGTTTTTATCTATCTATCTATTTATTTATGTTGAGAGAGGTCTTGTTCTGCTGCTCAGACTATTCTGGAACTCCAGGAATCAAGTAATTCTCCTGCCTCAGCCTCCCTGGTATCTTGGACCACAGGTACTCACCATCACACCCAACTTCAGAACATTTCTAATTTAAACTACAAGAAACAGTGAATATACTATTGCCAAATTTTTAAATAAAAGTAAAAAGAAAAGGAAAAATTGCTGAAGTCTTACCTACTTTAAGAAGCTACTATTATGAGCATTTGAATACTTTTCTATATTTGTATAGGTATGGACTCTACTTATAGTATATTTAATAATTTATTTGGTGCACACTTGCAATCCCAGCACTTGAGGCTGAGGCAGGAGGATCGTCAGGAGTTTGAGGTCAGCTTGGCCTACATAATGAATTGGTCAGCCTTGAGCTCCTACAATCCTTCTGACTCAGTCAGCATGCTTGTGTGACAGCGTGCTTGGTTTCTTTTTTATTATTATTTACCTTTTATTATTTTTTTATTTTGAGATAAGGTCTTGCTAAATTACCAAGGCCAGACTTGAACTTGTGATTCTCCTCCCTCAGCCTCCCAAAGTGTGGAGGTATATGCCACCACATCCAGCTGACTATCATCTTTTGGTTTCTTCATTAATGGATTGTTTAGATAATTTTCACATTTTTGCTGTTACCAGCAGCACTGTATAAGCATCTGTGTGTATTTGTGTTTCTGTATGTCTCTTAGTATTCCTAAATGTAAACTGTTATGACCTGGGCATGCTGACATATACCTATAATTCCAAATACTTAAAGGCTGATGCAAGAGAATCACAAATCAAAGGCCAACCTAGGCAACATGCTGAGAACTCAAATAAAAAACAAGTGAAACGAATGACATTGCTGGATATGTACTTTTCCATTTTTATTTGTTTATTTATTTATTTTTTGTTTTGTTTGTTTTGAGACTGGTTCTCACTATGTATCCCTGGCTGGTGTCGAATTCATAGTGACCCTCCTGCCTCAGTCTCCTGAGTGCTAGGATTACAGGCCTACACCACCATGGCCAACCACTTTTCCATTTTTATGCATACTGCCAAACTACCTTATAAAGCATCTTCATTCACATATATCTTCTTTAAATGCATAATACATATTAAAGCTGGGCATGGTGGTAAACGCCTGTAATTCCAGCACTCAGGAGGCTGAGGCAGGAGGATCACTATGAGTGAGACACCAGGCTAGGCTACGTAGTGAGTTCAAGGCCAGCCTGAACTGCATAGCAAGACCCTGTCTCAAAAAACCAAAATAAACAAATAAATTTCATATTAAATAAAATCAAACATTTCCTCATGAAATCAGTTGCACTGCCATAAATTTAATATGCATTTAAAGTCACTTTTCTTTCATATTAAATTCTAGAGCATCCACCTGCCTTGTTATCAGTGAATTCAGTATTTCTTAAAGGCCTACTTCCAATTGTCACATAACATTGTCTCTCCACCCAAATTCATATATTGAAATACTAACTTCCAAATGATGGTATTAGGAGGTAGGAGCCATTTGGAGTTAATCATGACCATGAAGACCTCAAGAATAAACTGATTAATAGGTCAGTAGGTCTTCTGCCACACGAGGTGTCAGTTTGAAGTCAGCTACTATGGGGAAGCAGCCTTTACAGGACACTAAAACTGCCAGCGCCTTGATACAGGACTCTCCAGCCTCCAGACTGTATGAAATAAATTTCTGGGACTAGGTATGTGGCTCAGTGGTAGAGTTCTTGCCTTGAATGCACAAGGCCCTGGGTTCAATCCCAGCAAAAAAAAAA
>RJWT010011108.1:0-23590 GCA_004365215.1 Cuniculus paca
ATAGCTACACAGGGGATCTGAGCTCTGTCCAGACCAACATCCCAGTGCAACCCAGAACAATCCACCAGGGGAACACCTGGCCAGCCTCACAGGTCACAGAGTGCAAAGCTCCAGTGCCATAGTTCAGGGATGTGTCAAGTTAGCCACAGTAATATAGGAAGACTGACACTCTGCCCAGTGCAGTGTTCCAGTACAATCCATTGGGAGGATTCCTGGACAGCTGCATGGGTCCCAGAAGAAAATGGCAAAAGAGCAAAATGAAGTCTCAGTACTCTAGTCCACTGAGAACAAACTCAGGAGACATTGAAATGGAAAACACTAGAAATTGCACAAATGAACTTTCTGTAATGACAGCAACTAAAATAAAGAAATAACTCCATGAAATTATAGAGGAAATCAGATCAGAAATACTCTCAGGTAAAAAAAGAAATGA
Organism: Cuniculus paca; assembly: GCA_004365215.1. Classification (NCBI taxonomy): domain Eukaryota; kingdom Metazoa; phylum Chordata; class Mammalia; order Rodentia; family Cuniculidae; genus Cuniculus; species Cuniculus paca. The sequence goes on from RJWT010011108.1 coordinate 434, forward strand.
CAAACAATATGAAAGAAATGTTGGGTGTATCTAAAGAAGATCTAGATAAAAAAATAGAGGAACATAAGAAAATGGTGGAAACCTTGAATGAATAATATAAGACAGAATTAGAATGCATGCAACAGATTCAAATTAAAAATTTCACTGAAAGTTGACAAAACTTCTTAAATTAAGTTGAAGATGGACTCTCAGACCTTGAAGACAGGGTGCAAGCTTATGATCACAAAAGAAAAGATTTCTTAAAAATAACAAGGACCCAGGAAACAACAATTCAAAAACTGCAAGATGATACAAAGAGAAATGACACAAGACTGATAGGTGTCAATGAAAAAGAAGGGGCAACACAGATGGCATACAAGGAGTATTTACAGAAAAAATTGTAGAAAATTTTCCAAACATAGGAAAAGAATCTTATATTGAGATAAGTGAGGCATATAGAACTCCAATTAACCATAACCAAAATAAATCTTCACCTAGACATATAATAATTGGGATATCAGAAATTCAGCACAAGAACAGAATACTAAACGCTGTCAGAGAAAAGAAACAGATCACTAATGAAGGAAAGCCTACAAGAATCATGACAGACTTCTCAACACAAACCATCAAGACAAGAACAATTTGGAGTGAAGTATTTCAAACCCTGAAAGAAAACCCAGATTTATGTACCCTGTAAAACTATCTTTGAAAATTGATGGAGAAATAAGATACTTCCACGACAAAGAACAACTGAAGAAATTCATGACCACCAAACCAACACTACAAAGAGTACCAAAAGATACTCTAGAAAGAGATAAGTGGTAACTACAATTCCAAGAACAACAGCAGAAAAAAACCACTAAGAATGGCAAACAAACAGAAAAAGTAGAAAATCAACAACAGAAAGATAACATGACAGGGATAAGTCAGTACATATCAGTTATATCCATCAAGGTAAATGGTCTCAAGTCACCAATAAAAAGAAACAGACTGGCAGAGTGGATTAAGAAACAAAATCCTACAAAATGCTATGTACAAGAAACACATTTAACTCAAAAGGAAATTCATAGACTAAAAGTGAAAGGATGGAAAACAATATTGCATGTAACAGGAACCCAGAAAAAAGCAGGGGTAGCTATTCTGTTTGCAGACAATGTGAACTTCAAACCAAGAATGATCAAAAGAGATGAAGGAGGTCACTAGATACTTGTTAGCGGAAAACTTGAAGAGGAATAGATTACAATAATAAATATATATGCACCAAATATGGGAGCACCCAATGATGTAAGACAAATCTTAATAGACATGAAAAATCCAATAAGCAATACTACAGTTATAACTGGAGGACATTAACACTCCACTGTCACAAAGAGCCAGATCAACCAAACAAAAAAATCAGCAAAGAAATAACAGAACTGAAACAAACTTGTGAACAAATGGACCTAGATGTGTACAGAGTTTTCCACCCAAGAAAATCACAAAACACATTCTTCTCAGCTGCACATGGGACATTCTCTAAAATGGATCATATGCTAGCTCACTGAATATGTTTAAGTATATGTAAAGGAAATGAAATAATCCCATGCATATTATCTGAATAGAAGGCAATAAAATTGGAGATTAATGATAAAAAACCCCACAATAACCCATAAACACATGGAAGTTAAATAACACTCTCCTAAACAACCAATAGGTAACACAAAAAATTAATAAAGAAACTAAACAATATCTACAATCCAATGAAAATGCAAATACAACTTACTGGAACCTGTGGAATGCAATGAAAGCAGTCCTCAGAGGGAAATTTATGGTGATAAACTCCCACATCAGGAAAGTGGAATGAACACAAATGAACAATCTAATGCTCAAACTTCTGGAAAAGGAGAGCAAGTCAAACCCAAAGTTGAAAGAAGGCTGAAAATTATAAAGATCAGAGCAGAAATTAATGGAATTGAAACTAAGAAAGCAATACGAAGAATTAATGAATCAAGGAGTTGGTTCTTTGAAAGAATAAATAAAATTGATAAACTCCTAACCAACCTTATCAAAACGAGGAAAGAAAAAACTCAAATCTACAAAATAAGAAGTGAAAAGGGTGAAATCACTACCAGCCCTGTGGAAATAAAGAAGATTATCACTACCTACTTTGAAAACCTTTACTCTTATGTGGTCAATAACACATAAGAAATGGACAGATTCCTAGAAACATGAATTACCAACGCTGGATCAAGAAGATATAAAACTGCTGAATAACCCAATTGCAGTTAATGAAATTGAAAATGTGATTACAACCTTACCAACAAAGAAAAGCCCAGGTCCTGATGGATTTGCAGCTGAATTCTACAAGAAATTTAGGGAAGACTTAATGCTAACACTTCTCAAACTCTTCAAGGAATTTGAAAGGAAAGCAAGTCTCCATAACTCATTCCTGGAAGGAAGTATTACCCTAATAGCAAAACCAGAGAAAGATCCAACCAAAAAAGAGGACTATAGACCAACATCCCTAATGAATATAGATGTAAAAATCCTCAATAAAATACTGGCAAACAGAATGCAGTAGATCATCAAGAAGATTATACATTGTGACCAACTGAGATTCATTTCAGAAATGCTGGAGCAGTTCAGCATATGCAAATCAATAAATATAATACATCATATCAACAGAGCCAAAGACAAGAATTGCATGATCATGTCTATAGAGACAGAAAAAGTTTTTGTCAAACTCCAGTTCTCATTCATGATAAAAACCCTACAAAACACTAGAAAATATGGTCTTTACCTCAATCTGATAAAAGCTATGTATGATAAACCAACAGCCAGCATCTAATTAAACAGACAAAAACTGAAAACTTTCACCCTAAAATCAGGAACAATACAAGGATGTCCACTATCACCACTCCTATTTAACATAGTGCTGGAGACATTAGCCAGAGCAATTAGACAAGAGAGAGAAATAAAAGGAATAAGGATAGGAAAGGAAGAATTTAGATTATTATTATTTATAGATGATATGATACTCTACATAGAAGTCCCCAAAACTCCACTGAAAGACTTCTAGATGTCATAACCAAATTCAATAATGTAGCTGGATATGAAGTCCACACTCAAAAATCAATATCAATCTTCTACAAAAATGACAAACTCACTGAGAGAGAAATAAGGGAAACCACACCCTTCACTATAGCATCCCAAAAGAATGAAATACTTAGAAATTAATCTAACAAAGGTAGTAAAAGATCTATATAGCGAAAATTGTATTACTCTGAAAAAAGAAATCGAGGATTTCAGAAAATGGAAAGACATTCTTTGTTTATGGATAGGAAGAACAAACATTGTGAAAATGGCCATTCTCCCATAATTTTTACACAAATTTAATGCAATTCCAATCAGAATAACATTTGCATACCTCACAGGTCTAGAGAAGTTGTTCTTAAAATTCATCTGGAACTGTAAGAGTACTAGAATAGCAAAGACATTTCTGGGCAAAAAGGCAGGGCAGGAGGCATCACAACCCCTGACTTGAAATTATACTACAAAGCTACTGTGGTAAAATCAGCATAATACTGGAATAAAAACAGACCTGAAGATCAATGGAAGAGATTAGAAGATACAGTCACAATACAAACACATTCAGCCACCTCATCTTTTACAAATGGGTCAAACATGTGCACTGAAAGAAAGACAGCATCTTTAATAAGTGATGCTGGAAAAACTGGCTTTCTATATGCCAAATACTAAAACTAGACCTAGTCTAAATTAATTTTAAAATACTGAAGTAAAGGTATATATTATAACCATAAATGTAATTTAAATGGAAACCAATTATTTATTTATATATATAGATACATGTATGTATATGTAAAATCTTCAACTATTTGAGAATTGAACAACGCATTTCTAAATAACCTATGCATCAAAGTAGAAATTAGAGGAGAGTTCGAAAATTTTCAACTGATTAAAAATAAAATAAAAAATATTCTAATTTGTGGAATGCTGTTAAACATATTGAGTGTGAGATTCAGGTGCTTAAAGAGCTGGGTGTGGCGGCACATGCCTATAAACCCAGCACACTGGAGGTTAAGGCAGGAGGATCACTGTGAGTTTGAGACCAGCCTGGGCTACAAAGTGAGTTCAAGCCTAACCTGAAACGCAGAACAAGACCCTGTCTCAAAAAACAAACAAACAAACAAAATGGAAAATAACTTATACAGGCTTCCATCTTAAGAATTTAGAGAGAGATTACATTGAACCTACAGTAAGTAGAAAGAATGGAGTATTAATAAGAGCAGAAAACAATGAGAGAATGAACAAGAAACTCAATGAAGCCAAGGGTTGCTTTCCACATAGATCAAGAAGGCAGCCCCAAATCCAAACTTTGGTGAAGTATTAGGTTGCTTGCAATATGAAAAATTTATTAGAGATGGAAAGGAGGGAAATGTGATTCTACTTTGGGGAGACATTACTGTCTGTGTTTTTGTGTGTGTGTGTGTGTGTGAAATATCATTAAGAATAATCTAAAGTGCATTAAAATAGATGCTATCACCTGCGTGTGATTTTCATAGATCTTTGTTTTAAAAGTTTCAAAATGTCACTCAGAAAACTGCCAACAAAAATATAAGACTCTGGTTTTATTGAAATAGATCTTTTATCTGCATAATGAAGTATATTTAACATTCTAACCCATAATATATGGAAGACTAAGTAGATGACTCATATGTTTCTAGTATTGCAATTTGAGAACTTTATACATTTGTAAACTGACAAATGAATTGATACATGAGGTTAGAATTCAAGTATTTAAGAACTGCATGTTCATTAAGGTTAACAAATTAGGTAGAAAAATGCAAAGTGATGGTAACTATCCCAATTATTTTGATTTTTCAGCTTCCTCCTTGGCAACTGAGAATAAGATTTGTGAATACAAATCTTATAGGTAAAGGGATACCTACACTGATGCTCTCATTCTTCCTAATTTACCTTATTTCCTTCTTTCATGGAATATTCAACAATTTATACCTACTAAATCTCTCATGGTTTTCAAAACATCATGTTGGTTTGTCAACCTTTCTTTTGCCCAGATTAAGGCACTGAAATTTCTCTTGTTGACTTCCCATTCTTCCCTCTATTTAGCCCTCTTTTCTTTTTGCACAAATAAACAAATATACAAATATACAAAGCACTGTAAAAAATTTTAAGTAGAAAACAGTTTAGGGCAAAAAAAGAGACTTTATCTCAAGGAGCACTTTAAAAAACAAGGAAGCGTAGTCTTTGGTAGAAAAGTGTGCTTTCAAGGAACGAAAAGATGGGTAGGTCTTATAAAGAGAATGCTCTCGCCCAAGTTCCCACTGTGGTCCATTATACAAATGAGGAATGCAAACCATTGGTCAGGTGCTGGGACATAAAGGAGCCTGTTTGTCATTGGTAGTTGCTACAGGAACATGCCCTGGAAGAGGTCATAAAGCTGAGATGGTGGTTTTTCCAGGAACAAGAAGCATATGTGTGACTCTCAGTTAGCAAATAGCTACTGGAGTCCATTTTGAATTAACCATGTGGATTTTTCTTGGAGATTCAGTTTTTCTTAAAAATAGAACTGATGATTAACAATATACATTATAGATTGGCCATCCAACTGCCCATGATTTCTAGTGATTTTTTCAGGAACATATATAAATAATGCCTTTCGTGTGTTTAAAAATTTAAAGATATTTTCCTTCAAACAGCATACAGTGACCTGTGGAGTATTTATAAGAAAAATAAAGCACTCTGCATGACTATTATTAAGAAATATGAAAAAAAATCAAAACTAGAGTTATTGTTAAAAAGTGCTCTTGTGCAATAAACACCGGTACACATCACAGATTTAACAAGATGCTTAGTATATTAAGTGTAAGTCAAATTTTTAGTTCTTCTTAATTAAAAATTTCTTCCTATAATTTCCATATGTGGGCCAATGTCCTCGCAAATTCTTCACTATTATTTCTATGAATTCTAACTTATGGACTTCAGAAATGTTTTCCTTTGTTTATGAAGAATCTTTCCAGAATTTATGTAAAGCTTCACTAACTTTATGCTTTATATTAAGAACAGTTATCAAACACTACATTTTCTGTTCAGCAGAAATTATGTATCATAAGTATGTTGTGGATTACTTCATGTCATACTTATTCCTGACATTTATTCCTAACTTTTAGAATATTTTTTATTAGCATGAGTTGTAATTTTTGATTTCTTATACATATTTCATTCAAGTATGTAGATATTAAAGAATACCTTGAATTTTTGTTTACTTAACTGAAACACAGTTACACTCAATTAATTTTCCAACTCACACGGACTAAATTAGAATACACACCTTGCTGTAATGTTCTGCTTTTTTCATTGTTGCACCTACTTTTGATATGCATTTGTGTCATCTATGAATTAATATACTGGTTTCTTTTCTTTTTTTTTTTTTTCTTGGGGCACTGGGGATTGAACTCACAACCTCACACTTGCCAAGCAGGTGCTTAGGCTGCAGAGCTAAATCCCCAGCCCTATAGTGGTTTCTTATTTCCCAAAATTTGGTGTCCTTTTTTCTCTGATAAATAGCATTATGAAAAGTATAAGCCTTTTTAGTTGTTGTTTTGAATTTGTTGAAAATACTTGAATTTTAATACTGACTTTTTGGTTTAAAATACATTTCCTTTTTTAAGGAGAAAATCCTTTTAGTCTCATTACATTTTTAAAAAAGTTTTGAGCTGATTTTGAAGTTATAAAATATAGAATGTTGTTAGCTTTTTCATGCCATTCATAATTATTTTAATAGTTTTCTTAATATTGTACATTCTTAAATTACTAAAAGGCAACTTTCTTTATAATAGCATGGCATAGCATTTGACTGAAAGCAAACTGATGAGAAACAAATTGGTAACAATAAAATTTTTATAAAAATAAAAACTGTCCTAAAAATGAAAAATCCCCACAGTTACTGGATTGGTTTAATCAGGATTCCTCACTCTTATTTGTAGTCGACACTGAATCAATTTCAGTGAATTATTATTTTTTAAAAATTACATTGACTTGACATGAGGTGATATAATATTTAGTACTGACAAAAAGAAACTGTCAAGGGCCCAGAGATTTAACTTAGCGACATAAGCGCCTGCCTGACAAGCCTGAGGTCAACAGTTCGATCTCTGGTACCAGAAAAAAAAAAAAAAAAAAGGCGTTCACAAATTAATACAAAGAGTTCTAAAAGAGAAGAGACAGAATTAAATTAAATTAAAGAAATCATAAACCGTAGAATAACATAGCTTATTAAATATCTTTTCATATATTTGAATGCTATTCCAAAAAAAAAGGAGGCCAGCCAGGCGTGGTGGCACACGCCTGCAATCCCAGCACTTGGGAGGCTGAGACAGGAGGATCGTTGTGAGTTCAAGACCAGCCTGGGCTACAAAGTGAGCTCAAGACCAGCCTGAATGGCATACCTAGACCCTGTCTCAAAAAGACAAGGGCTGGGGATCTAGCTCAGTGACCTAAGCACCTGCCTGGCAAGTGCGAGGTCATGAGTTCAACTCTTGGTGCCACAAAAAAAAAAAAAAAAAAAGAAAGGAGGCAATCAAAACACACACAAAAAAGAACACCATCATAGAATCCATTCTGAATCTATTAATTTATTTTGCATATTTCCTAGATCTATTTCTTTCCAACACATAGACATTTAAAAATGTTACAAAAGTGAAATGAATATTGTATATATGATATTTTTGAATATAGCTTTGTATTGCGATGTGTGATTTATCTAAGCTTATTATTAATGTTTATACACGAGTCCACACATGTATTTTTCTGTTTTACCAGGTTACTTAGTAAATCTCCTAGCTTTGGAAATTTATATTGCATCTAACTTTTCATTACTATATACAGCCACAAAGCAGAGTAATTTTAAAAATTTTTTGTAAATAAAAATTCAATGCATTTTAACTGAAACAATAAAACTTCCCAAAATTTAAAAAAGATAAAAATAAAGTCTCAAAACAAGTTTTAAAAATTCCCCATTGTGATAGTTTAGCAGGTGTTAGAGCCACTTTCAGACTGTTGTCAAAAGCAAGTAGATTTGAACGTATTGCCTCTGACTTTAAATATGTGCAAGAGATATAGTTTAGTGGAAAGGTAATTTGCCTAGCATTTATAAGGCACCCCAGCTTTGGACTCTAGCACTGTACTCCCCCCAAAATTGAATTTTTGCCCCTAAAGTTCTCTGTTATGTTAGAAATTTTAGTAGCTACATCCTACTTTGTTATTTTTGTCAAGCTTACAATTCACATTTACTGAGTAAATAAAACATATTCTCACTATTTTTGAAAAATTATATCTAACATAATAATAGTCTATTCTATAATACTTAAACTAGTAAACCTCTTAGTATTTTGTATGTTTAGACTGTCTTTCTTTTTCCTTGGTATCGGGGATCGAACTCACAACCTTGAGCTTGCCAGGCAAGTGCTTTATGCCGCTTAACTAAATCCCCGGCCCTAGACAGTCGTTTTTAATAAATATCGCAATTTCATCCCTATTTGCCCATGTCAGCTTGTAAGAACTGTTATGCTTTAAAATGTTTTATAGAACTATTTGGATAGTTCAACTATTTGGATAATTCAACAATTTGGATAATTAAATTCAATTAAATTTTGAGCAATATATAATAATATTTTAAAATATTTCTTTCAATATTCTTAATTTAATTTCATCATTTTTCTGTTACTAAACTTTGTAAAAATTTAAGTTTTGTTTATTGATTTACTGGAATTATAAACTTTTAGATTGTCATCTATTATTTTTATACTGTCTAAATCATTTTATCCTCATGGCAAATATCAGTATTTCTGGAAATTCTGCTATTCATTCTCTACAGATTCTGGGAATTTTTTTATGATCCTCCACTGGTCAATTCAAATTTCTAAATTTTAAAAATATCTTACTCTGGCAAACTTCACAAACACACCGACGTATAAAAGAACAGAGAGCAAACAAGTAGCATACACAGAAAGTCTTGTTTTCTGAAAAAAAAATCTAATCTATATTATGCAGAAATATATTTCTAAAACTTCTTTCCACTTTGCTTGATATAATCAGATGAGTAGTGTTTTCATCTATATGAATTTCTAAATATTCCCTAATAGTAGTTTCATATTTTTCTTTGGCACAATTGCTATGGGGAAATATGTTTATAAATTTTGTTTTCTGACATGGTATTTAATTTTGTGGTGTGGAACCTTGAGAAGATAATTCACACAATTTTTGGTGTTTTAAGTATTATTTATTTTTCATACTTAGCATAGTCCATTCTCAGTATCTGTATGTTTTCGATGGACACTTCCCTGCTTGGATAGTGTGGGAGGAGATAATGATTTTTGTACCTAAGCATACATTGCTTTCAATATTCTGTAATTCCCATAACAACCCAGCAAGGTAAGTTTTTATTTTTTCTGATGGACAAATAGATTTAAAATTAACTGCCCAAATCTTTAGAATAGGCAGTGCTGGAAATCGGAACTGGATGTTTGATGACTAAGCCCAGTGCCCTTTTTCTAAATGCACTGTAGTGCCTTTCAAGGCAATGTGATTCATATTAGGGGTGCACAGAGTTTGATATACATCTAATTGTTATACATTTATTGTATTATTCATTTCTTTGCAGAACTTATTGAAATTTTAATGGGGGTTTACCCGGGATAATTGGATGCTGTAATTTAATAGTGGATTTTTAGAAATGCACATTCCCTAGGCAATCAATTTCATCCAGCACAGTGAGCGGCTTCAACTGTTAACTCTTTCTGACTGTCAGCTTCCAAACTCTTATTTGAGCTCTGGAATTGAACTTCATTATGTTTTTTGTTTGCTTTGGTGCTAGGGGTTGAACTCATGCCCTTGAACATGTTGAGCATATGCTCTACCAATGAGCTACTTTGCCAGCCCCTGAAAATATGTATTTTAATAACTCCGATAAAATATTTTGTCATATTGAACTGATTATTAAAGATGACTAGTAAGTGTTTACTGCAGAGTATTTGGAAAAGAGAGACATAAAAAATGCGATGAAATCATCTCTAATTCCACAAGTTGAGAAAACAATATTCTCATGAATTTTCTGTTTGTCATTTTATATGCACACACATGTATTTTATTTATCAACTTGGACTAAGCAAATTAGTCTTTTTGGAACCCACTTTTCTTCCTTAACAATATAATGTGAATATTTTCATGTTATCAAATATACAACAAAGTGATTTTTATTAGCCCCATAGCATTGTATTATGCTTAAGTATTACAGTGGAAAAATTCCATATTTTGGCTACTTGATACTATAATTATGTGCAAATTTTATGCTTGTCAAGGAATGTACATTGGTGTAAATTGCAAATTGCTCTTAGTGATATAACAGATGAAATTACTTGAAATTTTTGGGCAGACTGGCCTTGGAATTGAATAGCTAAAAGGCAACGGTGGTGAAATATGCCTCCTATCTGTGACAATATCATGTTCAACAATTTCTGTTGTTGGTATATTCAATTTCAGGCTGAATTTCACCATGACTCAGCTTCTCACATTACCCTAAACTTCCACAAAACTTGCATAGTTTAATTTTTCTGTCAGGTAGTTTAATACTGCCAATATTTTTCCATGCTGATGTTAATAAACTTAAGAATTAAGATGACCCTCTTGCTAACAATCTTCTAAGGACAGGTGAACTTGGAAAACACATTTTAAATGGGATTAAATGCTGTAGCACAAATCTTGATGAGCGTAGTCATTACTGATGCTGCTTCTGTTCTTGGCATCCCCTGAATTTCCTCCTCCTCTGTCTTGAATCTGTTATCTGTACATTGTACTTTCTTGTAAATGGTTTGTGAAGTAAAGAGAACATTTACTTCCCATTTGACTATTTTATAATAGCATCTAAATAGGAAAGTTGTGAGAAAATGTTCACATATAATATGAAGCTATTGAATTTTTTCATAAAGGCGAGAAAAAGGAAAAAAATCTCATTTCATCTAATGCATTTCACAGATTGCCATAAACCAGGACTTTTTATCATTGGAAAGAAAATGCTGCTTTTCTTCAATAGGAAATAAACATATTTGCATCAGCAGAGAATGGAGAATCTGTAAATAGAAGGGTAACTTTTGGTTGTTGCTATGCAGACTGAGCTGTCAACCCTCAGAGACATTTGGGGAATATTTTCACACAAAAGGTGAGAATCTAATCATTTATTCATTAGATTCTATGATTTGCTCTCCATACATAAATAAGTGCATTTAAAAAATATCAAAATCTCAGTGACTTCAGGTCTTTTGGGATAACTTCATTGTTTCCATGACCCTTTCATAACTAACTCCCAGCACCCAGTTTGCAGAGCTTCCTTATCTGCATGGCATTAGCCAATACTAGCCATTTCATTGATCTCTTCATCTCTTTCACTTATTATAACTCTTGTACCCGGGATACAGAAACGTGTCTTGTATCATTTAATATCTTCCATTCTTTTCTAGGGAAACAATTTCTTACTTCTATTGTACTACCTAATGCTGGAGTAGTTCTGCATTTCTAACTTTCAACTGTAACTTTCATGGGTATTATAGACTCCCTTTCTAGCCTGAATTTGTTGACTAATTTACCTTTTTTGATTTCCTATCACCCTAGCCTTCCATTAGCTTAATTAATTTAATATCAATGAACATCTAGATACAAGTCCCATTGTTACTCTTATTGCACCTGCGCCATCAAGAGTTGATGAAATTACGTTGTTGAGCAAATCTGCTAATCACTCACGCTAGTTAGCCTCACTGAGCATCTTACTACTGCTAAAGTTTTTTTTCCCAAATAATTTCTGAAGAACCCTTTAGTATTTGCAGTGAATGTATCAATCCTTTTGAACTTGTTTCAAGTTATCACCTTCATTCCAGTTCCCTAGTTTTGAAGAGATAACCTTCTAAATCAGGACACAGCGAATGTCTACAGTAAACACTGTTATGCTGTCCTTTTGCACCATGATTACGCCTGCTTCCTTCTCCTTTATCTATCTTTGGGAAAGGGTTTCTTGTTATAGTGGTTTTTAGAAGTTAGTAAGTCACAGAACCATTTGAAGAACTTAAAAAAGGGAGTTTTCCCACATTTACCTTAAGGAAAGGGATTAGGAAGGTTTGTAGTGTGGCCAGGAATCTGAACTTATGTGTGTATTCAAGTGCTTCTGTAGTGGAGCCACTGGGTCACTCTGAAAAACCCAAAAGTCTAACGCTCACTTTTATTTGGCCTTTGAAATTTGTTTATCCCACTAGAATTGCTTTTGCAAGACTTGGTACCTAGTGAAATTTGACTTTCAAATAAAGAGTGAATAATGTTTTACCATAATTATGTCCCACATGTTGCAAGAGATATATTCATGCTGAAATATATGTTTTTTATTGGTCTGAAATTGAAACATACTGAGAATCTTGCAGTTCTATTCCTTAAACCTGGAACTCTTCCTGCTACCTATACTTATATGACTGTACTACACCATTCCTTTTTTGCAGTTGATGACTATTAGTAAACAACTCCTCCCCATTTGGCTCCAAAGGTGCTATGGCTGCAGTTTTCCTCTGTGCTCTGGACCATACTCATCTCCACGTTTGCTTCCTACCAGCATTCTCTTCATAGTTTTCCACGTTTCACTGAATTTTTATGACTCACCATTATTTTGAATTTTGCCTTTCATGTAGATCAACCTCCTTTCTCATACCCTAAATTTCTGCTTGTAGGTGCTGATTCAATGTTCTGAATGACTTTACAATTATTGATAAAAGGTGATAACTGTTATCACCTTTTGGAATAGGTCTTTTATGTTCTCATATGACCATTGTTCCCTTCCTGGCCTTGGGTTATAAATATTTAAGTATGTACTTTCCACCTCCCAATTCTTACTTTTTACTTGGAAGGATTAAACCTCATTCATTCATGTATGGAAGTCACTGTGTAACAGCATATAGATCCTCTACAACAAAAATAACCCAAAAATCACCATGTTATGCCAACATGCCTTGCATAGGTCACAGGTATGCTGAAAAATGGATTTCCATTGGTCTGAGACAGTCATGTCCATCTACCAGGAACCTATTTCTCCCAGTATGCTGTCCAAATGTATTTTCCACAGGATGCTATGTTGTGGTAAAGATAAAGAATCTCTGATTTCTGGGTCCTACTTGAATACATGGACAGAAAATTGTTATTTACTAATATTAACCTTGAGTGAGTTGCTTAACTTCCTGGTCAGTTTTCTTGAAGGATTGCTCTAAGCTTGAACTGACAATATTCATAAAAACCCTTTACTTTATTTCATTAACATGACAATGATATCTTGAAAGGATTTGTGACAGGGATTATGAGTGATTTAGAAATTAGGCCCTATGTGTTTAAAGAGATGTCAAGATAGCTGAAGAGAAACACACACACACACACACACACACACACACACACAACTACCAGAACTGTATGATAATTGGTAAAGGCCCTCTACAGAGAAAAATTGCTAGAAGATTATGGAGTCAGGTTGTTAAGAGTTGGTTGACCTAGAAGATGGATAGTAGCTGGGTCTTAAAACATGTCTGAGAGTCGTATAGTAATGAAGAACCTGAATAAACCAATTCTAGAGAATTATTTGACTGCAAAAAGGAAACCAGGATACACATTGTTTTGTACTTTCCAGGCTAGAATAACCAGCAAGTGGCAAATTTAAAATTTGACTTACCTGAAACTTTTGATACTTAAATTGAAACTACTTTTAATGACAATTCCTTCCCCATTTTAGAAAAACAAGAAACACATTCATAAATAAAATTTTCTTTGTTGTTCTCTATTCTGGGTGGAGTTTTGATATTTCTGTTGCTTTTATTTACTGCAGTCTTTCTTTTTTCTTTCTTCTTACTCCCTTCTCTTCTTTGTTTATGGTCGGAATGACTTTAGATAAAGAAACAAGATTACTAGCTATCATATTTTCCAGTACAGAGGCAGGTGGCCCCTCTGTGATCTTCTTCAGCTGCAGTTTTTGATCAGCCATCATAAAGAAAGTGATGAAAAGGGGAAAGTGAAAATGTGGGAGTAGTCTCAAAGCCACTCTGCAGCATGAGACTTCATGACCTCAGTGGGTGAACTCCTTTTCTCTCGGTCCTTAGTCAGGATTTAAAAATATGAAGAGTGTGCTGAAGAATTGGGAAGTAGTACCTGCATTTCAAAATTTCCTAAATTGGTCTCATCAGCAGCAGCTTTAATGTGGTGCTGGGAATACATTTCCTTTTAAGAAGCATTTGCTACACCAGCTACTTTGACTTGTGGTTTATCTTAAAATGAGTCAACTTCACTGATATCTTAAAAAAACACTTTAGTGTTACAGAATTAGCTCTCATCTCCAACCTGAGTACTCAACATTTGCTTCCTGTAAATTACTCTAAAAGCTCAAAACCATTTAGAACATGGAGTACTTGATTCTTTCCAGGCACAATCAATGGAATGACATTTTTCCTTCATGTGATAGATACCATCCTGAGTGTGTTCTCTCTGCAATAAATGCATAATCTTCAGTACATATTGTTGTATTCATATAAATATTACATTACTGCAAATAATACTTTAGTGATAAGGACATACATTTGTTATATTTGGGCCAATATTATTACTAGGCAATTGGTTTAGATGGAAAATTTTCACTGGAGTGCTTGATAGAGCAAGGAATTTTATGGTCTGGGATTATTGATGAGAGGTTTTTATGACATTGCTTGGAAGACAAAAAAGGTTTCTCCAGCTTCTTCTCTAAATTTCAACTTTTTTCACTGAACTTCCCTTAGTGACCTCTCAACTCTTTTCAGTAGTCTCATGAAGTCATTATGTCTTTCATGTTTTCGGCACACTCTTCCCATGATCCCAAAGTGACTATCCATAGGAGAATGAGCTATGTTGACTGACTTTGGGCGCACTCAGAAATCTTTCTGTTTCTTGAGACTTAATTTTTGTATTTTCATCAAAATGTATCCATCCTTTATTTGAATCTGATTTGCTTAAGGCAGTGCTAATTAATAATGAGTTAGTTAAATAGGCAAACCCATTAGGATAATGTGCTGGCACTACTTTTCTCTCTTAAACAATGTTCAGTTAAAATAACCATGTATCAAATGATAGTCCTTATAAAATGACATTAATAGGATGAATTTTAGACAATGTGCAAGTCCATGAGGAAAGTATTGTCAATTTATCAAAGGAAACAATAAAAAATGAAAAAGCTTACGAATGAGAGGTAATATTTGCCAACTATATGTTAGATTAGTGATTATCATTTAAAATATAAAAAGAAATCACACAACTCCATAGCTGAAAAATAACCTAGTGGAGAAATAGGCAAATGTCGTGAACAAACATTTCTCTGAATATATAAAATAGCCAACAGTTACAGGAAAAGGTGTTCAGCATTATTAATCATGTGGAGAAATATAAATCAAAACCACAATGGATATTACCTCACACTTGTGACTATAATCAAAAGGAAAGAAAGAACAAGTGGAGAAGATTTAGAGGAAAGAAAAG
The DNA here is from genome assembly GCA_004365215.1 of Cuniculus paca. Lineage (NCBI taxonomy): Eukaryota > Metazoa > Chordata > Mammalia > Rodentia > Cuniculidae > Cuniculus > Cuniculus paca. The sequence goes on from RJWT010011108.1 coordinate 16,007, forward strand.
TTTTGTTCCCTATTGGTGGGACTATAGATTTATGAAGATGTGGAAAAATGGTAAGGCAGTTTCTACTGAAATTCAAAAAAAGCTACCAGATGACCCAGAAATCCCTCTCCTGGGTATATATCTAGAGTAATAAGGTCAGCAACTTGTAGTGACATACGTATTCCTATGTGAATCCAGAATCATTCACAATCAAAGTATCTGTTCTTCGATGGATAAATAAATTATGATACATGTGTATAAACACACAAACTTACATGTATGCAACTGTGCACATATACATATGTAGTAGACTACATATTCTTTTATAAATATTCCTATATGTAGGAGTATTATTCAGTAATAAAGTAGGGCATTCTGTCATTTACAATAGTATTGATGAAACTGAAAGTGAAATAAGTCATTCAAAGAAAATACCACATGATTTCACATATGTAATACAAACAATTTGAATAAATAGAAACAGATAATAAAGCAATGATTCCGAAGATGGTGGGTGTGGGAAGAAAAAGAGACAAAATAGTCAGCAAGAAGCAAAGTTAAAAACAGGGTGAACAGGTCTAGAGGGTCTATATGCACAATATGACTATCATTAGTAATATTGTATTAGGAATTTTAATGAAAAAGTAGGTTTTAGGTGCTTTTGCCATCAAAAGAAAAAAAAAGGAAGAGTATAACTAATCTGAGGTGGCAGACATGGTAATTTTTTTGAGTAGAGTAAAATCTTACTATGCATAAATATTTGTAAATGCCATGCTATACACCTTGAATATATCCAATGAAAAGAAATATAAATCCAAGAAGCAGATGTAACTGTCATGTCAATCCAATGTTTACATGTCTTATTTCATTAAAAAATTTATGCACAGATCTTGAATAGATAATGTATGATTCTGCTTATTTTCATATGAAGTCTATTCCCTGTTGGTTTTCTGATGTGGCTTTTCCTGCCTTGACCTCCAGTTCTTTTATTTTCTTCTTATAATAGGGAGTAGTTTTCAACCAATGGCAAAGATTCAGGAATTATGATTGCTATGATTCAGGAATTCTTTGAGTCTTTACCAATGTACCTTCTTTAAACTTCTTTGGATCAGTCATATTTTGCTAATGATCTAATTACACCATAATTCAGTGGTCTAAAACAATGATTTATAATTTGTTATGATGCACTGGAGTATCTTCATAGGTTCTTTTCTGTCTTTCTTTGACCATGCAACTGCATTTAACTACAAGTTTGGGTGGCAAGAAGGACCAAAATGACATCACTCACATGCAGTATAACTGGTGCAGACTTTTGGCTAGAGCACCTGGTGTTCCTCCACTTAGTTTCTTATCCTGTAGCCAGCTAGAGCACTTTACTTGCATGATAATCTCCAGGAAAAAGCAGAAGTTGCAAAATTTCTGAAGACCTAATTTTAGAAGGGGCATTGTATTATTTCCTCTGAAGTCTATTAATCAAAACAAGTCACTTTATTAGTCTGAATTCCAGGGTAAGGAATAGTTAGATTTCATTTCCCGAGAAGAGAGACAAAGATAATATTGCAAAAAGTCTGCATGCTGGAATATGAGGCATATGTGGCCATACATACTATTTTTTTAAATTCATTAACTTTTGTTTTGGAGCCAAATAGTTCATTTCTATTGTATTTATAAGAACTGACTCTAAAATCTCAGTTTTATAGATTTGGTAAAACTGAACTATTTTGGTTCATTTTTTCTAAGTAACAAAAATCCAGGCATAGCTTGATCTGACAGTGTGTAATGTCTTAAATCTCTACTCTTAACTTTGTACAGTATCTGTGACCAGTGCTGTCATGTTTGCCTGCCAGTTTGACAAGGGTGTGGTCTTAGATTATTTCAGTCCCAGCAACCAAAAATGTACTTTTCCTTTTTTCTATCTTTTATAGTGCAAGGGATTGAGCTACACCCCCAGCTCAAATAAAAGAAAATTTTATTCAAACTAGAATGTACTATGAAAAGGAAGTTATTAGCTAACATGAAAACTCCAAACATAGAGTAGGTGAAGGTATAGCTTAATAAAAGAGGCTTAATAAAAAAAAAATCTTTCTTTAACTTTTTACCTCTTCTATGCTTTATTCTCAGGTTGGCCTCAATCATGTTTCCTAGATTAATGTCTGAATTTCCAAGAAGCATACATCTCCAGCAGAAAATATCTTGATTTGGAGTTCTCATTAAAAATGGAAGTACATTCCATGTTCCTGGAAAGATAGAAATTACATTATCAAAAAGGTCATAGTTACAAAACTGATATATAGATTTAATTCATTCCCAATTAAACTACCAACAGCATTCTTCACAGAGCTAGAAAAAACAAATCTAAAATTCATAGGAAATCAGAAGAGACTCGACATAGCAAAAACAATTCTGGATAACAAGGGCAAAGAAGGAAGCATCATGACTGGATTTCTGCAGAGCAAAGGAAACCACCACAAATGTGGAGGAAAAGATCTACAGAAACAGGAGTAAATTTTTGCCAGTTACATTTCGGACAGAGGACTAATACCTAGAATATAAAACCAACTAAAATATATTAGACCTCTCAAAATAAAACAATCAAAAAATGGGCAAATGAAATAAAGAGATACCTATTAGAAGTGCAATGGCCCACAAATACATGAAGTATGTTCAGCATGCTGGTCACTAGAAAAATGCAAATTAAAATAACACTGATTGTACAATTCGTACTAGCTAAATCTTGGAAGCTGCTTATATGTCCATCTATAGATTAATGGCTAAAGAAAATGTGCTATTTTTAAAGTTTGAAAGATAGTTTTTCAGTGTACATCAATCTGGGTTGGTAGTTGTTTTCTTTCAGGACTTGAAATATTTCACCTCAAGCCCTTCTTTACTTGAGGGTTTGTGTTGAGATGTCAGCTATGATTCTAATGGGTTTTCTTTTATGATCCTTTTTTTTTCTCTAACAGCTTTTAATATTCTGTTCTTGTGCTAAATTTCTGGGATTTTGATTATTATATTTCTGGGTGTAGATTTAGTTTGGTTATGTCTAGTTGGAGTTCTATATGCCTTGCTTATCAGTTTGCCAGATCCTTTTCTCATGCTTGGAATTTTTTCTGCTATTACTTCTGTAAGTAGTTTTTTTAAAATGTCATTTGTGTTAACCCCTTGCTTTTTCACTGACACCTATCACTCTTACATTATTTTTCTTTGCATCATCTTGCAACCATTGAATTGTTATTTCATGGTTCCTTGTTATTTTTATGAGATCTTTCCTTTCATGATTGCCAGCTGTGATCCTGTCTTCAAGTCTGAAAGTCCATCTTCAGTTTCTTTCAAGTGGTTTTGCCAGCTTTCAGTGGAGTTTTTAATTTCCTGGCTATCTCTTTGAGTCTGTTTCAAGAATTCCAATTCTTCTCTATATTGTTCATACAAGGGTTCTCTCATTCTCCTATGTCCTCTTTTTTTTTTTAATCTGTGTCTTCTTTAGGTACACTCAGCAACTGTTTTATTATGTTTTTCATTCTTTTACCTGAAATAATATTTCTGCTCTGATTTTTTTACAGCCTCATGAAGTAATTTTTTACATCAGTTGCATCATCCCAGAAATTTCAGGTGTGAAACTTTCACTTTCTTCCATGTCTAAGTCTCCTGGACTTGTTCCGTTTGGACTGGAGGCTAGAGATTGTGCTTTGCAACTTCATCTGGACGTTTTCCTGGGTTCTGCTGGATAAGCCAGTTGTGGGGTCTCAAGTGCTTACCACATTGGCTACCCATTCACAGTGTAGAGGGATGGTTCAGGAACCCGGGTTTCTTCTAACACAGGTCCCTGCAGATGTAGTTGGGTGGGGGGGCGGGCTTCTCCAAGTCACTGCTGGTTCTCCCAGCCTGCACTGGCTACAGATCGGTGAATGAGATGTTAGCTGGCAGGCTTGTAGGGGTGGGGCTGGCTTCTTCTTCTGTCTGCCCATGCTGGCTACCTATGGGCAAAAATGTGGTATTTACACACAATGGACTACTACTCTACCATAAAGAAGGATAAACTTGAATCAGTTGTAGGTAAATGGATGTACTTTAAGACAGGTTAAGTAAAGCTTGTAACAGAAGCTTAAATATGATGTGATGTCTCTTATATGAGAAACCCAAAATATAAATAAAGAGCCAAATAAAAAATAGGTATTTGGATGTAGAGAGATAGATCTCTTTCAACTGGGAAGGGGAGCAAGAGAAGATGCAACATATAGGGAATATCATGTACATGTACCAAGTAACCACAATGAAGTAGTAATTATGTATTGCAAGCATAGTAATTAAAATGTGTAATGTAGTCCTATATTAGGACATCTGCTCTTATATGGCTTTTTGCCTGAAAAACCTCTGCTTAGAAAGCTTCCCAGATCATCTGCTTTCTCGCTTTCTTTATATCACTGCTCAGAGGAGTTTTATTCGGTGAAATGTAGCATTGATTATTCTGACAGGTAACTACAGTATACCATCATTTATTGAGGGCTTCTTCAATTTCTCACCTATCTTTTGAGGTTTTAACTGTGCAGGTCTTGCACACATTTTGTCCAGTTTACCAATGACTATTTCATACTTTTGATGCAATATTTAATGGTGATCAATATTCACTGGTTCCTGTTGTCAATATTCAATGATATCTGTTGATGTAGAGAACTCATTTGAGAATATTCAATGTCAATTTCTTATAAAAGCTAGCATAGCATAATGAAATAATCATAAATTGCTTGGACAAACAACTTTGACAGTGCATTAATGGCAAAAGCATGAATTTTCCTTAATATAAGAAACTAGGTTATTCAACAATATTCAACAATGTGTGTGTGTGTGTGTGTGTGTGTGTGTGTGTGTGTGTGTGTAGTCGGTAAAGGAAGGCAATAAAAAGAAATAAAATGCATCCAAATAGTATTGAAATAAGAAGCAAAATTATCTTTATTTGCAAATCACTTGGTAGTTTATATAGGAAGCCCAATGGAATCTACTTAAAAAGCAACTAAACCTAACCAGTGAGTTGAAGAAGTTTGCAAAATATAAGATCAGAATATAAGAAGCAATTGCAAGACCTATATACTAAAATATACAAAACACTGTTGTGAAATTCTATAGACAAAGTGTAAATATAATCAACAATTGGCAAATAAAACAAAAACTACACATTAATATCACATTAATATTTGAAAAAAATAAATCAGTCCTTTGTCATGATTAATAAAAACCTTATCATTATGCATATATCAGTTTTTAGATTTATCTTTGGATCCGTTGTGCTAAAATTTTCTTTAGAATACTTGCATCTATGCTTATGAAAAATTTTTGTCTTTATTCTTCTTTTCTTAAAATATTTTTGTACAGTTTTGGTAATGCTGGAATCTTAAAATGAACAGAGAATTATTCCTTCCTCTTTAATTTTCTGGAAGAATTTGGGTATAATTGGTTTTATTTCTTCTTAAAACTTTGGCAGAATTTACTAGTCAATCTATTTGGACTAGAATATCATTTGTCAGATGGTTTTTAAGAGAAAATAGAATTTCACCAATGGAAATAGATCTGGTCAGGTTATCAATTTCTTCTTCAGGGAGGTTGAATAGTTTTTATCTTTCAAGGAATTTTTCAACTTCATCTAAATTGTCAAATTAATTAGAAAAAGTTGTTCTTAATAGTAACCTGTATTGATGATCCTTCTTTTATTCCTTTTATTGGTAATTTTGTCTCTTTTTTTGTCTTTTTAATCACTATAATGTGCATCATTTTTATTAATCTCAAAAAAGGAGGTTTTTGTTTCATCGACTTTCTCTACCATTTCTCAGTTTTCTTATTTTATTGATTTTTGTTTTTACCTTTATTATTTTCTTTATTTGACTTACTTTAATGTGTTCTTGTTTTCAAATTTCTTAAGGTAGAAATTGAGGTCAATGAGTTAAGACATTTTTTTTCTTCTATTTTTGTTGATAAGTATTTAATGTTGTTCATTTATCATTAGTACTGCTTTAGCAATATTTCACAGATTTCGAAATTTTGTGTTTTTGCTTAATCCAGGTCAAATTAATTCCTCTTAATTTTTTTCTTTGTAAGTGTTATTTATAAATATAAGTTTGCAAACATTTAGTGATTTCTCAGAGATCTTTCAGTTAGTGATTTGGAATTCAATTCAGTAACAGGAGAAAGTGTTTCACCTTCTTAAATATAATTATTGTTTTTGCAGTACCTACTCAGTTATTAATCTCATACAATATATTTTTCATTCCATAGATTGGAATTTTGATTTCTAAAATTTCAGTTTAGTTCTTATTTTTCAATCTTTCATATCTCTACTTAATGTTTTGATCTTTTGAATCCAATTACATTACCTGTTTCAATGTACCTGTTTGTCAATTGTGACATTGATGTCACTTTTAATTATTTTTAAGTAATTTTCCTTTTCATTGCATGTTATTCTTCTACTTGTTTTCATACATAGTAAGTTTTCATTGGATACAAGACAGTGTGAATTATTTTGAGTGTTGAAACTTTTAGACATGTTTTTAATGCTTAATTCTCAGCTGATGTTATATTACTTAGAAATATGGTCATGAAACACTATAGCATAGGGATAGTCTCTGAAATATGCATTATTAGGCTTTTTCAGCTTTGTGTGAATGTGAGAGTATACTCACACAAACTCAAATGGCTAAAATATCACTAGTGACATAATTTTATGGAACCACTGTTGTATATGCAATTTGTCTTTGACATATATATGAATGCATCTTGATCTGACACACAGCTAGTTTGCCCCTTCAGGGCTTGCCTTTAGGAGTACGTGAGTCCAGTGTAGTGCTTAGACAAGAGGTAATTATTTTCAATCACTCTTTTTCTTAACTACTTCCTTTTGTGCTTTACCCTGTATTTCACAAATTATAAGATTTTGTAGTGTAGTTAATGAGAAACGGTATTAGTCCTTGTATTAGGTGAGTGCTGCAGGATACTGTTTCCTCTAATCCTTTCGACTGGTTCTTTTCCTAGCATCAGGCGATTTTATCATATGCACACACTGATCAGGACTCAAAAGGAAACTACTGACCACTATTCAGGAGGAATATCTGGAGTTTTCCCTTTGCAGTGTCTTTCTACCTGTAATTTGTCTTGAAACTAACAGATGTAATTTCCCTGGACTTAATCTCCATTTACTCCACACAGGGAATTCACTGGATTTCACCTGGGTTATTCTTTCCTGTGCTGTTGCCTGGGAACTCTCTTAAGAAAGAAAGTTGCAGATGTTCTATGCCTTAAAAATGCTATATCATGTATTTTGCTCAGTTTTTAATTGTCTCAGGTAGAAGTACACATCTGGTTCATGTTATGCCATTTTGGTTGAAACCAAATGTTTTATTCGTTGTTTACCACAGTGTCTAATTTGTTTTATTTCACCAGGGTCAGAAAAACCAGTAAGTCATGGTTTTTATATTTTCTAAGACTTCCTTCTTACCCCAGCTATTATATGATTAATTTTTGAGTTAATGTCTATGAATATACTTACAAAGAAGATATGTTTTTCATTTTCAGTGAATTAGGTTTCTTAATAAAGATACAGAGCTTGGCTACTTTCTTGAT
>RJWT010011109.1:0-23581 GCA_004365215.1 Cuniculus paca
TCAAACACTCCTAAAAACAAAGCAACAGAGAAAAGAAACATCTAGGCCACCTCTTAAAAAGAATCAGGGTTTACATATCCCCATATCTGGTGAAGATTCTTGAGCTGACACTGTGAGATGAGATTACAGGTAGTTCTTATGATTCATAGAAAAGATACACATCAGAACGTGTTGACTGGGATGCCAATAAAAGAAAAGAAAGAGCTTCAATATAAGGATTGTATGCAAGTCAATTTATATGCACTTTTGTGTTTTTGCATCTCTTTGCATTGTATTATATACATTGTTTAATAATTGAATAGAAACACATCTTCTGGTTCATAGCATAATTATGTAGATTTCCTAATGAATTCTCTTTAAAATGCTGTATTCCCATCACTTACAAAAACCAACTCAAAATTATTTAAGAATCAAATGTAAAACCTGAAACTAAAAAATTACTAAAAAACAGAAGCGAAATGTTTCCAGGTATTGGATTTGGCAGAATATTTTTGGACCAGCTCACAAAACCAAAGAAAATAAAAACAAAAAAATAAACAAATGAGATTGCATTAAACAAAAAGATTCTCAACAGCTAAGAAAAAAGTCAACAGAATGAAGAGATAATCTATAGAATAGCAGAAAATATTTGCAAGCCATACATATGGCAAGGAATTGATACGAAAGTAAGTAAAGAAACTAGAATCTCAGTAGTAGAAAAACAAAATCAGTCTCAGTAAATCTTGGCCAATAGACCTTAATAGACATTTCTCAAAAGAATATATGCAAATTACTAACAGATACATGAAAAACTGCTCGTCAGTAATCACTAGGAAAATAGAAATCAAAACCACGAGATTCACCTCGTCCTGGTAAAATTATGTCTATCAAAAGCAATAAACATAATGAGTCCTGTGGATGATTGGAAAAGACAGAACCATTGGATAATGTAAGTGGAGACACATATTAGCACAGTCATTGTGGCAAACAATATGTTGCTTGCTGAAGTAATTAAAAATAGAACTATACTATGTCTCAGCAACTTCACAACTAAGTATGTGTACCCATAAATAAATAAAATCAGTCTGTTAGAGAGACATCTGCATACTCATGTTGATGGTAGCACTATTCACAACAGCCAAAAATTGGAAGCCAAGTGTCTGCCAACTAATAAAAAGATAAAGAAAACAGGGTACATGGACTGTACTTGATGAAATACTCTTCAGTTATAAAATAGAATGAAATTCATAATTTGCAAGAACATGAACTGAACTACAATCATTTTAAGTGAAATAAATCTAACAAAGTCAAACCATATTACATGATCTTACTTATATGTAGGATCTGGAAAAAAAATGACCTCCTAGAAATTTAAAACTAACTTGTCTTCCAGAGACAAAGGAAGAAGGGTCAGTGAGTAAAGGAATAGGTAAAGGTTGATTAATGGTTACTAAGTAACAGGTAGACAGGAACAAAAAGTTCTGTTGTGCTATTTTATAGTATAGTTACTGTAGTTAATAGTTAAATACTGTACATCTCAAAGAGCTAGATGAAAAGATTTTAAAAGTTTTACCTTTCAGTTTTTTAAATTTTTTATTATTTTTTATACTAAGGAGACAATAAAATATTTATAAATGTGAGTTTGATTTATTTCACTTATGAGTATGGTCTCAAGTTGCTTCCATTTACCTATAAAAGCCTCAAGCCTATCCTTTTTTGTAGCTGAGTAATATTCCATTGTATAAAAATGCCACATCTTTTCTATCCATTCTGCAGTTGATGAGCATTTGGGTTTTTTCCAAGATTTAGCTACTACAAATTGCGCTGCTGTCACTGTTTGACTGTTGGATCATTTTTTGTGCCTACATCTTGTAACCTGAACAAGTAGTTCTAAGATAACAATGTGCAATATATTAACTAGTGTTAATTTCCTACTTTTTTTTTGAAATTCTGCATCATTTCTATCCTTTTTTTTTCTGTTTTGCTTTTTAAAATAAAAATTAAAAAAAGTTTTTGCCATAGGAAATAATAAATATTTGAGGACATATTTTAACAAAATTTAATATTACACAATCTATATACATATTCAAATATCAGGTTCTCCAATTAATACGCATAATTTTTTATGTTTTTTTAGGACACATAAAATACATTTAATTTAAAAATTAACAAAATAAGCCCTTTAAAAGGACATGCAGACATTAGAAACTCTCTCCCCATCTTTCAATTCATTGGTGTCTTTTTTTTTTTCATTTTCTCTATGTCCAGCATGTACACACATATTTATACATGACAGATCTCAGGGAGACATGCATAAACTCATTTTGCCAACATGAATTACTAGAGTATTGAGAAAAAAAATGGTCAATGTATTTTATCAATGATAAACACAGGTTAAAATACTCAGAGGAATATACAGGAAGTGTTCTTTGCCTTTAAATTAATTATGTGCAGCACTTGCTATTTTGAATTGTTACTATCTGGTGACAAAAGGTATTTTTAAATTTTTTGTTTATTAATACATGTTTGTGGTGCATAATATTTACAATCCCTGTGGGGAACTGGAGCATATACATAACACATTTTCATTGCTTTTTTCATCCCCTTCTTCCCCCTCCACCTATCTATCAATCCCTTTCTGTTTTTGTACAATTACAGTCCACAACCATTGAAACAAAGGAGAATCAGTTGCTTAGGCAACTATATTACAGGGTGATTCATAAATTGTACTTCTATGTATTTGCCTCTGCGTACGTCAATATATCTTTGAAAAGAAGTCATTTTTGTTTCTAAATCACAATACATTGGTTGACTGGCTATGTTCTAGGGTGTTTTGTTTTTCTTTTATTCTGAATATACTGACAAAATTTATTTAAAAAACTGGTTTCAAATCAATTGATTTGCAATTGATGATTTCAGTCATCTAAATATGTCTTCCATCAGGATTAAAGTGACTTTTACTCTCTAAATTGAAATAACTGAGATCTCTCTCTGTACTAGCACAAAATTTTTACAGCCCCTGATTTACTTCTTTGTATTCCTAACTCTGAGCTGTGCAGGCACTCCTGGGAAAGCCTTTCGACATTGTATTCCAGTAAGCCTGAGGATAAGCCTGATAGAGGACAAAACTGGAGAGTCGGTGGAATAGATTTCTCTACATAATATATTTGATGGATAAACTTTTATTACGGGTCTTTATTTTGGTACTCTGTCAGTTTTATAAAACTATTTGTGTTTCTGACATATCAGATATTTTTCTTTGCCTTATCTATTAAATTTTTCATTTCTTCTCTTACTTTGGAAATACGTTTTATTATTTCATTTGGCATCATAAAATACTGAGTGTACTTTAAAATAGCAATGGAATATGTTTTCCTTTAACATCCTTTTCAGCTTCAGTCAAATGTCCCAAATAGGCTAGAGATGTCCTTTTGCCATTGTATTCTTTTTTGACTTGCATTTTTCAATTTTCCAGCGACCTAAAGCATCACTATTAGCTTTAGTCATACCAGGAGGATGGTTGCCTTTTTTCAAAGCAATTCGATCTATTCAAAAAATTTGAACTACTGCTGTAAGAAATAAAAATACTGGTTGAGGCTCAGTGAATTCTCAACCATCTAAAAACTTAAGGGAATTCAAGACCATAAATTTTCCTATTCACCCTCAAAAATGCATTATAAAATAATCTGTGATATGAAAACAGAAGCAACCCCTTTCTTTCATCATTTTAAGCATAGAAGTCTAAATCTATAGGCCTATGTGATATTTACTTGTTCTTTAACCTTAGGAGAAATTTCTGAAATGGTACACATAATTTAACCAACCTGTAAGGGTTTTCTTTCTCTTTCAAAGGTTAAAACCACAGAAAAGGAACTTGAAGCTTGATTTATGTTCCTGAAACTAAAAATCTAAAGATTATTCTAAGAAGAAAAAGGGCATTTTTACACACTTACTTCCAGGCAACTCAGAGTATTATCCATTCCAAATTTCTATGATAATGTTGCATGTATTCATCTATCTGTCTATCTGTCATCTATCATTTATCATCCAAAGCAAAGATAGTTCATTTAAGATTTATTATCAAAATTCATTCATTCAACAATTAGTTGTTGGAAGTAGAAATTTTGCTAAATTCAAATATATTCGTTTCCATCATTTCATTAAACGTACATTCATTTGACACTCTTTTAGAATTGGTGCTGTGTGTCAGCGTCTGCGTAAGGAAAAGAAAATACAAAACTCAAAGTTCAGCAACTCCCAACCTAGTGAGCAAAACATTCTGGTACAAAAAGAGAAATGTGAGTTTTCTTATTTGACAAGAAGCTTAAGAACATCCTTACTCTCAAGAGGCAGATAGGAAAGTCTTCACTGAGAACAAGGAAGATTTGACTGGAATGTATGGAACTGATACTTAAATCACTATTCTATTTCTGTGGTCCAATTAAGATAGGCATTTTTTCATTCAGTTTTTTCAGTCAACTAAATCAATTAACTGAGGGACAACCCTCATAGGCACAGATGTGATTATTTCACTTAATGTGCAGTTAAATCAGCTTTAACTGGGTAAGTGAGGAGCAAACAATGGTCCTACCCATGTGATAAAACTGTGCACCAGGGATTTGCTATCATACTGTCCATTCCCTTGTGTCTTGCTAGCATAAAATTTCCCTCTCCTTGCAACTTGTTACAACTCTACAACTTTCTGATAAACTGGAGGATCCAAGAAGTTAAGCAGAAGAGGAACTTCCCTTCTGCAACTAGGTGTTATAGGAATGAGACAGGAAGGAAGACCAGAGGAGATGCATTTTCCAATCTTCCTGCTCCAGGCCCCACAAAGGTGGGGCAAAACTTGTTACACTGTATAGGATAAGGTATATAAAATTCAAGCAATGTTATTTCCACCTATACCAGAGTACAGATGACCAGCACTGAGTTGTAACAAGGGTGACAAAGGACACAGGGAAGCCAAGCCAGATGAGTATCAAGCAGTGGACATGACTTAGAAAAATGTACAATGCAAGCAGGTCAACAATCACAGAACTCAGCCCAAGGGGAGAGTAGAAGGCTCAGCAAGTTGGCCTGAGAATCGTAATTCAGAGGATGGGATAAAGTGCACCAAACACCAGCATGCATCCTGGAGCTCCCCAGCCCCCAATAGCAGATAAATACCAATTCTGTGCTAGATATCAAGTAAGTACTATTTCTCTATCAGCCACCTTGGGAAGGAGCAAGTAAACCACAGGAAAAAATTGAAAGAATAAGCAATGAGGCAATAGGACTGGTTTAAACATGAGCAATGATAACAAATTATAAACCTATGATAACAAAGCACAACCCAGTACTATGAGAGGCTGAGACAGGGAGATCCCAAATTTGAGTGCAGCCTGGACAACTTAGCAAGAAGTTGTCACCAAATATCAAAAATAAAATAAAAGAACATATTAAAGGTAATGCGTCAGTATGAAAGTCCTGGGTTCAATTCCTAGTACTGTCAAAAATTTTTAAATGATACATGATAGCATGTTTCAGATGTTGATTTCAGATCTTCACATTTAAGATTACAATTTTAAAAGTCATAAATCTCTCGGTCATACTCACTATGTTCATGCTTGCAATTCTACATTATGTGGATACATCAAAGCATCATGAACATCACATCATATATCCTGCCAAAACTGATTTTAACTTAAAAAGACTTTAAGAGAGAAATAAACGAACATGGAGGAATGAACGCTGTTGGTGCTCAAGAAATGTGTTTCTTCCTTTAGGAAAAAAGAAAAAGAAAAGATTGAACTCTGAGCGGCTGACAGGAGCTGCCCCTGGGCTCCGATCCCAGGCAGACTGGCTCCAGAGCTCAAAAGAAAGAGCGCTGCGGCACAGGTACGTCCTCACTATGAGGATGAGAGAGGATGGGAAACTTTCCAGAATCACCGGAGAAGTGTGTTTGTACCTGAACAGCCATACATTAGTACACAACACAACGATGAAATTAAATCGGGATTGTTTTAATTATACTTTTTTATAGCTTTATTGAGGCATGGTTAAATATCCAACAAGTTGCAAGATAATGCATACAATTTGATGGGTTTGGACATAAGCATTTAATCCTCATCCCGTCACCACAATCAAGGCAATAAATATCCACATCTCTTCCCCAGGGTTTCTCATCTTTGTGTGTGGTGTGTGTATGTATTATCAGCTTATTTATTTTGTCAACCACAAGTACTCTCTGCTGTAGATGTGATCGTTAGAATTTATTCATCTTGCACATCTATGTAACTTTCTCTTTGTTTAGTTTGTTTCTTTGTTTCCAGTTTTTGTTTTTTATTGGTACCCTATTTGCATTACATATTGATTATTTTCATTGTGCAGAGCTGGCACATGTACATTCCAGATCTCAATTCTTTTTCCATTCCTTTTTCCTCCCCCCTTATTCCTCCCTCCACCTCTTTATCCCCTTCCCATTTAAAAAAGATTTCCCTACTTACCTTCATGTTTTTCTACTTCAATAATTTTGGCAGTGTTTTGGTACATCTTATAAATGGAATCATTCAGTGTGTGACAGATTTATTTCATTTAGTGTAACGTCTTACAGTTCTACCCATACTGTATCAAATGGTGGGATGTCCTCTGATGAAGGATGAATAGCAATACTGTTGCAATGTTTTTGTATACAACATTTTCCTCAGATGGATGCCATGAATATTTGGGTCACAGTGCAAAATGCTGCAATGAACATGAGAATGTAGACATCTCTGAAATCCTGATGTCAATAATTCTAGATGTATAATCAAAAGTAATAGATAATGTAGAAGCTCTATTGTTAATTTTTAAAGAAACCTTCACACTATTTTCTACAGCACACTTGCTTTTTAACTTTGAATACATATGTGAATCAATATGCAATTTGTGGCTCTGGCCATAGAAGTTTTAGATGGATTTCTAATAAGTCATCTTGTGAATTAGATCTGTACTGAAAATACATGAAGATACAGTGTAAGAAGCTACAATGTTCATTATATTTTTGCAATAGGTTTTTACGTGTCTGAGCTATTATTTCTAACTGGATGATAGAATTAGGCTGTTCTGTCCATATTTGAGAACGTGATTTCTCTCAAACTAAAAGAACAGATTTATGAGGTATGTAATGAAGCATTAAAATTATCTATGATCATAAAATAATTACAAAAACGTAGAAAATTGAAGTTTCTGGCGTATTTAAGCGACTTTATATTACATTTTATATAAAAGAAGCAAAATAAAAAGCCTTATTTACTTTCAGACTAATTATAGTTTTTTATTTATTTATTTATTCATTTATTCATTTATTTATTTATTTATTTATTTTGTGGTACCAGGGATTGAACTCATGACCTTGCACTTGCCAGGCAGACGCTTAGGCCACTGAGCTAGATCCCCAGCCCTTGTCTTTTTGAGACAAGGTCTCACTATCCCATTCAGGCTTGCCTTGAGCTCATTTTGTAGCACAGGCTGGTCTCAAACTCACAGTGATCCACCTATCTCAGCCTCCTGAGTGCTGGGATTATAGGCATGAGCTATCAAGCCCAACCAGTTATAATTTTTATTAGCAATTAGTTTTAAAATATGGCCTTTTCTTATAAAAGATTGAAGGAAAGATTGACACCCACTTCTTCATGATTATAGTTTGTACTTTGTGTGGATTTAATCCTGATTTATAATCCTGTGCACTTTTGTGGTTTTGGTTATACTTTGAGACTACTATAATAAAATTATGCAATTAAATAGTTTCCCAAATCATTAATATACTTCACTGTGCATAATGTTTATGTGTCTTAACAAAAATATATTAAAACTCTCATATTTGGGCACTAGGTCACATCAATAATTTCCTCTTTATGCCAAAACTGGATCTGATGTTCTAAATCCAACTAGCTGCTAACACCAGGCAGAGGCCTCGAATGAATTAAGCAGGTTGGATATGGAGAATGCGGAAAGTGAGTACCATGGCAAGCTCACATTTCAAGTTTCAACATCTATATCTGGGGGAGCCTGCTAAAACAAAATGATGGTGCCATTAGGGTGACTAGAAGATGAAAGGTAAGTTTTGTATCTTTTTTTTTAATGAAAGTCACTTGACACAGTTCTTTTCTGCCTCAAATTTGATGGAGTACATAGATCCTACTTTTGTATATTATTCAATCTATTGAGACAAATGCATGTCTGATTCTTTTTTATTCTGAAACAAATATTAAAGAGAAACATCTTTTGTTTATTAATAAAGAAATGTTATCAGTTGAACAGTTTTACACATCAACTCAATTTCTTATTTTATATGGCTGACACACTAAATTTAGTGAAATTTAAAATCTTTTCTAGAATTTTTTCTTTTCCTCTGAAATGTTTCATTTCATTTCAAATGTTAAAAAATACATAAATTGAACACTGTAAAATGTCACAATCACACATTATTATCTGCTGATCAACCCTTACAGCACTATTTCCTAAATTCACTACTTTGAGCTTCTTTTCTGTCATAATTATTAAGAATTTTTGGTAGGTCTCCCCACTTAATTTTCAACTCAACTAAATTAAGATAACTGGACTGTGTTAGAATCATGAGAGATCTTACCCATGGTTGGCTAAATCTATTGATGTCCTTGGCTGAGTATGTTCAGCTCAGTTGTAGAAGTAGGTGACAGGTGACAAGACTTTGGAAGGTATACCTCTTCCTGGAACTCTTCCCTTATGCCTTGTTTTCTAGCAGCCATGAAATGAGCAGTTTTGTTCCATCAAGCCCTTTTGCATGATTTTTCCACTTTGGAGACAGTTTGCCATGTACTGAAATCTCTGAAACTGTGCTCCAAATAAACCATTTCTTCCTGTAGGTTCTTGTGATTGTGAGTTATGATGTGTCAACTTGATTTGAGTGAGACCTGTCTAGCTGATTAAGAAAGTTCTGGGTGTATCTGTGGATGACAGACATGTAATAAAGTGAATTGAAGAAGACCCACCTTGGATGTAGGTGTCATAGACCAATAGACTTGTAGCCTGGAGAAAATAATGGAAAGAAAAAGGAAGTGCTTCCTTTTGAAAGTCTTTAGACTTCAGTCTCCAGTTTCTTCAGCCTTCCAATGCAGATTTGTACTGGTGACTCTAAGACCACTCTGGGGCCTGACTAAACAGAGAGTCAAAGTCTTCAACCTTTGACTACAGCTGGATCCTCTTGCTTGCCAGTATGCCTACAGCCATTGTGAATTCATCTGCCTCTGCTCCAGAAGGCCCTTGTAGACTTTTTCACCTTTGATCCTATAGGCTCATTAAGTTCCCTTGTGTTATTACACGTATATTTTCCATTGATTGTATTATAGAGAACACTAATACAGGTGTATATGTCTGACATTGTGTCCCAGCTACTAAAAAGTTGACCAGTGCAGTAGAATACTTCCAGATAGTCACACATGCATATTAATATTCACATTTTTTATCATACCATATGCTTAAACTGCAACAAGTTCTCCTTCATTATTAATTGGTAAGAACTCTCTCTCTGTCTCTCTCTCTTTCCCTCTATATATATGAAATGATAAGTTTATCATATATATTTTCTATAAATATAATGTCCTAACTGCTTTTATATTGATTATAGCACATTGATCTTGCAGAATTATTTTATGTAGTTAAGCCTTAAAATATTCCTTATTATACCTTTAAAGATTCATGAACTGCCTTCTCAGGTCTTTTTGACTGTCCTACCAGGCCTTCCTTTGAAATCTGGGTGGAAGTTGTCTTGACCCCACAACTCTTGCATTCTGCATGCCTGTAAAACCAGTGTTATGTGAGCATCACCAAGATTGGCTTTCAAGGAACTCAGTTTCTTAGGTGGTCCTCCTAAAGCTGGCATTTCAGTGACTCACTTCTCAAGTTAAATATTTATAGCTCTGCAACCTTGAGCCTATGCTAGGTAGGGTGTTTGTAATTCCTGCAGGCCTCCCAAGTCACTTTTCCCCTGTACAAAGTACATTATTTATTTCTCTTTTCTTTTCTTGTTCTTTCTTTCTTTTATTTCCTCTTTTTTTTTAACTTGCTTTCTTTTTAATGCCTCTTTGGACTCCAAATTTATATATGGTTCCTTCTGGGTCAAAATTTAACATTTTCAAATTTTTGTACTCTTTAGTTTACCCTTTAGTCTCGTGACAAATCTAGCTAAAAACATGTAGCAGTAATCATTCCACAGTCCTAATTTTGAGCTGTCATGCAATTTCTTCTGTTAAACTCATTAACCCACTCCCCTTGTTCTTAGTCTCATGCAATGTCTCAGGACATGGAAAAAATACAGACAAATTTTCTCTCAATGTATAACACATATACCCTGTAGTCCAAATGTCAATGGTGTCCTTGTTTCAAAGTAAAATCTCCTGAACCTGGTTTTTATTCTCTTTGTTCCTAGCTGCATTTCAGTCATCTGAGCTCTGAATAGAATCTCCCAAAACGCTCTGCTTACTGCATTATAAGGCTTCTCTGGCCTGCATCACCAAACCATTACATATTTCTCCAGGAAGCTGGCCCCAAATGTTTCCAAATCATGTTGTCAAGTGTGGTCACTCCATATAATCTATTTCTCTACTACATATACTCTTTATTAGTCACCTTTCTTTTCACTGAGATGAGATACTCAACATATAACAGCTTACAGAAGGAAAGGTTTAATTTAGTGACTGATAGGGTGAGAGAAGTCAGTTCGTGGTAATTGGGCTTAAAAGAGTACATATCATGGTGGAATGGCACAGCAGTGAACCGGTTCTTAGTTCACAGAAGCCAAGGAGCAGAGCAGAGGAGAAGCACCATAGAGAAATGGGTTCAGCACCATATAAAGTCCATTCTTCCATACATGTCCATTCTTCCATGACTTAACCAAATCTACCTAGTAATGGGCATGCTTATTAATTTGCCAAGCATTTCTTAATCTAATGAAGTTGACATATCAGGAGTAATGATCACTAAAAGTGTCATTAACATCCAAATTTTACCTTGGCTATACCCTTCTTCATAATGTTCCAAAAGTAATTTCACTATCTTGATTTCCAATGCCTTATGTGAAACAATTTATACTTCAAACTAACTACTTCAAACTAAATACTAAATACTACACTTAATACTTCAAACTGAACAAGTTGGCTGTTTTAAACATTATTGACTATACCATAACTGTTACAGATTTCCAGCACCATTCTGTTAAAGCAGAAAATGCACATAAATTTTTACAACCCTTTTAGACATTAAATATTTTCCTACTCATACATGTTAACATTGCATGTTCTGCTAAAAAGAGTATGCTTTGCTTGACGTTTTCATTCAATAATGATTAGGTGAGTATTTTTAATTATGTTTTTCAGTGTCACCAAGTTCTTACTACTTCTTTTTTACTTTATGAGTTGCTGAGAGATATGAGTTAAAGTTTCTCTTCCTTTTTCTACTTTTTACCTTACTTTTCAACATATAAATTGAATGTAAATGCTGTTGACTGTATATGTACTTAGGATTACTCTATGATATAGTAATGAAATACCTTGTTTAACTCTTTCATTATTTGATTATTATAATCTGCTATTTTTGAAATGAATGTATCTTTATTGAAATAGGATTTTGATATTTTTTGAGATAAGGTCTCATTATGAGTTCAGGCTGGTCTTATACTCACTATGTAGCCCAGGCTGGCCCAAACAATGTGGTGAGCCTACTGTTTCAATGTCCTGAGTGCTGGGATTCAAAGCATGCTCCACCACTGATGTAGGATTTTATAGGATAAAGTTTTAGGAAATATAATTTAAAGAAGATGACATATAGTTTACAGAAAGTCTTAATGAAGAGATAATATCTGAGCAGAGATCATAAAATGATTGCAAAATATACCTGTAAATATTTTGCTAAGGATTATTTTGTAAGGAAAAGACAGAAAATGCAAGTCTAAGGTGAAAGAGACTGTTATGGTCTGTACGTGGATGAGGCTTTAGGGTAACATCCAGATACAAATCATAGCAGCCTTGCTATAACAAATAAAGAACGAATACCTTTGTTTTCCTTCTTTGCTCATCTTTGTTTATTTCTGTAGACTATTAATATAAAAAGTATGACTCAAAATTGACTCTGACATTTTAATCAGAAGTAAAACTTGCACACATAAATGAAAAACATTTCGTGTAACCAAAGAAAGCACAAAACTAAACAAAAACAAAACAGGTAGCATTAAATAAAAATGAGTTCATGAGCACACCATATAGTAGTTTTCAATATCTACATGTAGTCTTCAGTCAGCACAGATACTTACAGAAATTTATTAATACTGAATCCAGCCTGAAGCTGCCCATCCAAGAGTAGTAGAAAATTCATTTATTTTCTCAGTTTAACCTTTTAGAGGATGACAATTTGACCAAAGCACCATTTTGGTTGGCACTTTTTATATTTTAGTAAAATAATCAGTGGTATCTACTGAGGTTTTACTTAAAATACATGCTTCATTTATGTAGCTAAAAATACCCTGAAGAGAATAAAGCAATTAATAAACTATTTCTTGACTAGTTTTTTAGTTACATTTCCTTTTGTTTCTCTATTAAAAACACAACAAAAATAATAAAGCATAACATAATTATTTAAAGCTCCATCTTGGGCTTTAATTATTTGACTTTTGTTCTCTGACCCCAAATCTTGAGAAGTTACAGCAGAGTGGCTTTGAAATTAATGAGATTTCCATCTCTCTGGAAGTTAAGATATTTCTGGAAGTACCCCAAAACCCAGTTCATGAAAGTCTTGTCAGGGACCAGTGTATATTCTTCTTCACCAACAGTATAAAAACATACCACATATGCTAGTTTCCAAAAAATTTTATCTCTACTCATAATGAAAAGCTTTCTCTTTGCCAGTCAAGATTTTGCCTGGCAATGAAATTTTACTGACTACTAAGCCCACTAAACTTTTCACCAAATAAAACATCACTAACTTGTAATAGGTGACAAAATGTCATTGATGTTTCTTAGTGAATGTTCAATTGTAGACATAATGGTGTACATGTGTACCACATGTGGTGTACTCACACAAATATTGCTCTCATCTTTCATTGAAACTTACATTTTTTTCAAATCTGTTATTTTAATTTTTTTTGTCTTTTTGGGACAGGGTCTCATTATGGAGTACAGGCTACCTTGTGCTCACTTTGTAGTTCAGGATGCTCTCAAACTTGTAATGATGCTCCTGACTCAGCCTCCTGAGTACTGGGATTACAGAAGTGTGTGACCACACCCAGAAAATATGCTATTTTTAAAGTTTGATTTTATCTGTGTTACTATGTATTTATACACACAAGAGCTTGTAAGGAAAAACATCACACAACAACAGAAACAAAAATAATTTTTTCAAAACACTTGAAGAAATAGATTCAGATTGGCATTCATATAATGATGGTATTAGCAGTCCTTTACCTATGGAAATTATATGTTCAAAGCACTATATTTTTCACATGAAAGTTCAGAAGTTGCACTTGTTCTTTTCTATGCTTCCTATATTCACTGGCAACCTGAAATATCTGCCTCTTGGAATCTTTTTGTCCCATGATGTTGAAAGATCAAAAAGATATATATAATTCTTGGTGAAAAGAAAAAACAAAACAAAACAAAACAGGCAGATGCCCACAATCATAACCATGGATAGGTTTACTATGTCTCTAATGAATGTATTGCACTCTACTTCTTCTGTGAACAATTATTGAAATAAATTATGTAGTTCTTTTGTTTATAACTGTTATTTTAATCTGCAAAAATGAGAAACTGGCCTTGTTTTTTGAAGTAGATGGGAGAAAGTAAAGGTCCCTTTCTGACTTGACCCCTTTTTATTTTTTTTGTTTCTAATTTACGGACCTGTGCACACAGGCCTCTTATATTCCACAACATGTCAGAAGATTACAGGTATTTATGCCACAGACTACAGGAATGCTATGGGCTCACCTGAAAAGTTGCTAAGATATAAGCTGACTGAGTAGGGAAATAAGGCAAGGGTGATCAGTTGGAGTGTCATGATTTTTCTTCAGAACTAAAATGCGTTTTTTCAGAGTTCACCAGATTCTGGAGATAATGGAGTGATTATGCCATGGCTGTGTTACATCTCACTACTAAGACTGACTTTGCTGTCTGTATAATTTTTTTCAAAGTAGGGAAGGGGAAGAAAGGTGACTTCTTTGATTCCCATCACTTCCAACACTTTCCTATGTATAACTAGTACTCATGTAGGATTTGAAAGTATTGTTTGCCATTCATAGTTTAATCTCCACAATATCAAACAGAATCATCATGTTAACATTTAAAATGATTAGCTTATGTTATGAAATATGAATAAAAAGTTCTCCATGAAAGGTTATATAAAAAGCAAATTTAAAATCTCTGACATAATAAGGGTTTAAGTGGACTAGAGATGACAAGGACACAAAATTTGATCCTTACTGAAATTATCACCTTATATCTTTCTGATTCTATCACCAAAGTATATTTTACTTGAATTCTTATAGTTTTCAGTGAACTATGCTCTTCATAATTAAATTGAGGCTGTTCTATCACTAAACAAGATCACAAAAATGTATAAAGGTGTGGAGAAAGCATGAACTACTCCTCTTTTACAACACAGAAAACGTTCAAATGGTATTTTGAAGAGTAAAAAAATTATTTTAGTGTGATTTTTACAATGCCTGATGACATATGCTTAATTAACTATGCTTTATAGATTAAACAAATTTCTAATAAAAAATATGCTTCTAAAGCCAGTAAAGAAAAAAGAAATAGGTGTTCGGTAGTTTGACTATAGTTCACTCTCAGTTTACCACAAAGGGTTTAGATACTGTGATGGCTAATGGAATACTTATTTTCTTTATTTCTATACCCTGATTACCTGGATGATTTTTTCATTTTATAAACTAAAGATGAATCTCCAGGTTTATAAAATTGTAGTATTTACAACTACCAACAATATTCTTGTTATGAAACATAACATGGCCTATCTCACTGGCTGAGATTCTAGATGAATTTCACATCAGAAAACAGATATTAATAAAGGGAAAGTATTGGGGAAGATTAACTTCAGTTAGCAAGTACTATCTTTGATATAACATAACCTGAGATCAGAAAGTGGATTGTCAGAATAGAACCTTAAAATGGACAAGGATTTAGCTCATAATATTTACAGTCGAATAAACAGAGACAGGTAATTAATCAAAACCTGAATAAATATAAAATTACACAGTGCTTTGTGTTCCTACAGAGATCAAAAAGATAATTATACAGAGGGCTTGGAAAACATTCCAGTCTAGAGTTCAGGAAAAGTCTCTAGTAGAAGATAAACTTTAGGTTGAGGGGAAGAAAAAAAAAGCAGAAATTATGATAGAACCCACCTGGAAAAGGAAACTGTTATGACCTGAAATTCAAGAACACAGTTGGTTAGAAATGAAGGTAACAAAAGATTGAATGGCACAAATATACGTTTGTAGCAAACTTTACTGTGTTTTAAACAAGAGCATTGGTTATCTAAAGAACTGATATTACATTTTAAATGGAGAAACTATTTTTTCCACAATTAAAGAGGCCTAGTAGTGTCCAAAAAATAATGTTAAATAATAGAAATAACAAATATTAAAGCTTATTTTCTTTTGGCAGACAAACTATTTAATTCTATTTATAACTCTAGGGAATTTCCTAGGAAAATCTGATTAATGTTCTATGGCATCTAGCTGAACAGATTAAGGTCTCAGTCACATCTAAGACTTAGTCTAATTTTATTAATCATTTAAAAATGTGTTTTGAATGTAGTCTGCTCAACAGTCATTTAAAGATTTTCAAAGCCAAATTGGGCAAGATTTAATGTTTAATCAGTAAACTATTTCAAAGGATTTAAACTATCCTTATGAACTGAGCATTTTTACAATATTAGCAAGTTAAGACCAAATTGCTTGAAAACTTTATTTTTTTTTACATAGAGAACACATTTTTGTCGCATATATGATTGTAAAATCAGAATAGTGAAATAAATTATCCAATTCCAATTTGAATCACCATATGTAATCCTCTAAGTTTGAATAAAATTTGGAATGCTTTATTTACCAAACACACATAAACATTTCCACTGAATACAAAAGGGGATTAGACAAAGTTAATATAAGTATTCAGGGGAAAAGGCAGATGTTATAACCTTAATATACTGCAGTTACCACAATCTCTCCATCTATAGAATTTCCTAAACTAAATTGGATAACACTGAATCTTCTTACAAACATTCCCTAGTATATCATTTCTTTTCTCTTCTTCTTTAAAAATTTTAACCTTGAAGGATGAACCAAATCAATCCATGGTTATTTTAACCTTCTTGTCTTTCTCCAATTTTCCCTTTTCTATTATTCAAAAACTGGGACATCTGAAAGACCCACCAGTAGGTATCTTCAGCTGCATTCATTCATTAACATCACTCCAAATTCCTTTTGGTAAATGAGATCAGTTACCTTAGCTAACAAAATTACACCTTTGGTCATTATTTTATTGACACAACAAACAAAAAATAAGGCAACCACACCTCTCGATTTAATAGATCAATGACTATGTTCATGCATCTCCTAGATTCTAGAATACTTATTTATTTAATGTACCATACATAAACACTGATCTTTGATTTTGGAATTTTGGTTGCTCAGTAGGATAACAGGCTGAATTACTTAATGATATAAAGTATACTTTGTTCATACCAGCAGCACTCCACAGCTTATGTTCCTAACTTCTGTGAGTTGAACCTATCGAAGAAGAATATCTTGGGAATGAGTATGATTATTTTCTACATGAAGATTTTATTTATTGAAATGTTTACTGAAAACACCTTTCTGGATGCTTCTAACTAGGCTTTCCTGGGCCTATGACCATCTAGCCAATCCAATAATTACAATTTAGGAAGACCTCTGATCATCTAGTCATTCAGAAAAATTAGAAAATCAAGCGGATTTGCTTAGAACATCATCTTCTGAAATAATTTCTTAGGCCGCTATCTTTTGGAACTACTACTTGGTAAGGATAATTAGTCTTTCAAATGATCTGGACATCCCAGGAAGGCTTGTATAATGTTTTCTTCTCCATTAACTAGGCATAGAAAATGGCCTATGAGGCCACAGATATGGTAAGTGTATGAGAGTCAGTAGGGTAGGTAATAGTACTTCTCCAAGTACTTCTCACTAAATTCATCTTGTTCTTTGCATAGGTTTAAAATGAGTATCTCTTATGCTTATGAGAGTTCTGAGTGTATTTTTCCCTAATTCATACTTTCCTTGGTAAATGCTTGAGAGTCTCTTTGAAGAAAAGTTTGGGAGAAAGTCTTCAGCATTCATTTGGTATAGATTTTTTGACAATGAATTCACATTCTTTGCTCAATAAATTTATTATTTTTAAATGGCTTATATCTGTGAACTTGAAAACAGGGTATGATGGCTAAAATATTTCTATGTATATATATATTACCCATCATTTTATTTTATTGTCTGTTCATTCTCACATCTTAGGAACCTTGTGATCAGCCAGGTACTGCCACATATTTAATTCCTACATCTACTATGATCTCTGGAGTAAAGAAGTCAAGATTTTCCAGTAAAAGTTGTTGCAGTTGAACTATCCTCCAAAGACTTGTGTATTGACCACTTGATCCTTAATACAGCAGTGTTCAGAAAAGGTAACCAGGGAAACAATTGAAACATGAGGATTTTAACTTCATCAGTGTATCGGTCAACTGATGAGATCATAATTTGTTGGCACTTCTGGGAAGTAATAGAAAGAGGAGAGGGGGCCTAGCTAAAGGGAATCAATCATGAAAGTATGATCTTAGGGACTGCAGCTATTAGCCCAGACCTATCCATGTCTTCCTTCTTCCTCCTCTCCCTCTCCCTTTTTTCCACTACACCCTTCTCATATGATGCCTCACCTGACACCTCAGCCCCACAGAAATGAACCAAAATCTCTGAATATGTGAGCCAAATAAACCTTTCCTCCTTTAAATTGATTTTTCAGACATTTTGCACAATAATAAAAAGTTATCTAACTTCTCCTTGTAAAAGTATTACTAAGTTCTTCAATGAAAAAAAGTCTCCACCAGTTTTCCAGAATAGGGTATGGAAACAAATAGGATGAGAATCTTAAACACAGCAACTTCATACCAATGTCCTTACTGCCCCAATCTTCAGAACCTCTCTTGTATAAAATGTCAAGGAACTTATGGTGTTCTGCCCTCAGTTACTCTATTTCGTTTGACTTTATGTATGTTTTCCAGAACAATAGCATCAGAATAAAAGGAAAATTTTTGGAAATGCGAACTTGTGATTTCTTTTCTTGGCAGGCAGAATTCTAAGATGATCTTTAAGATTCAAACCAGGCAGTGTGCACACCCTGTACTAAATGTAGCTCCTCTAATTTGGTCTGTTATTAATCAGTTTACTTTGATTCAGTAAAAACAGAGATTACAGAGGGAAGATCTGACTTAATGAGGAGTGCTTTGAAAAGTTGTTGAAACTTAATTTTAATAATGATTCTCATACCAGATGCAAAAAGAATCAAACAGTCATGTTTGGAACCACATATGGAAACAGGTGGCCCTAGAACCTAAGGGTCTCAGTCCTACAATCTCAAAATTTACATTTTGCTGATAATCTGAATGGCCTTGCAGAATAATAACAAGCTTAAAAGGGAGACTACACTTTAAAAGATATGCCTTTGAAAGCCCTGAATAGAGCTCTAATAAACTGCCCAGATTTCTAACCCATGTTGCATTAATTAGAAATTCAGAGGGTGGTAATCTATGTTTTGACAACCCAGAGTACAGGATTCACATAAATAACCTAACAGGATGTCAATATGACTTAAGTTAACTTATCAAGTCCTTAACCTCATGTGCATATTCAGTGATGAGTCAGACAGTCAGTATTAATTTCTGTCTTCTTCAGTCTAACACCCTAAGAATGCATTCCCATATGTTCTTCACACATGCCAAAAAAAGTGCCAACATCTAAGTGTGTAAACTCTCTTTCACAGAGAACATGCTTTACACTTTTCCATCTGGGAGTGGTTGGAATCCAACAAGAGCTAAGAAGGAAATGAGGATACTTGTGGCAGGATCCAGGATGCTCTGGTACACTGCCCAGACCCCTTCAGAATCAATGCATTTTCCTAAATGCGAGAAGCTTTGTTTTTTGTGGCTCACAAATGAATCTGTCTTCATGAATTACCCTGAACCAGAGAGCAATGGCTTGTGCAAAGTCACACCCTGAGATAGGTTATTTCTAAAGTCGGCTAAAACAGCATCCCTCATCCTATCTGCCATTTGCAGTGAGAACTTGCCCCCTCTTCTTCTCTCAGTGTCTTGCGGTCCACTTGCATCCCATCCCATGACACCAACAGTGATAATTTATGTGATTATCACACACTACTCTGTGCTCTATTTTATTAATTCTCATTTTCTCTCAGCATAAAGGCCTTTTTAGGAACTCATCAAATGAATACCCTTATCTCAATCAAATTTTGTGAAATTTTTCTTAGAGCTACCCTAGTATAAATTGTGATATTAATTTTGGTATTACAAATAGTAGATAGCACAACTAAAAAAGATATTAAAATATAATAAAGTGATGTTTTCAGAGCTATGGGCAAGACTAAGGAATTTAAGAGCGAATAATATATTTTCTGGAAATGACAAAAAGCAGTGGATCATTAATGTAAGTCTGTAAGTGATTAGGGAAAGAACAATGCTATTAAGAAGCAGTCACTGCTATCATTCTTGGTTAAAGTTGATTGGAAGAACCAGAATCACAAATGAGAACACAAAGTCGACTTCAAACCATAAAGAAGCAAAGGAGAAGCTGTTGTTATGAATCTCTCTGTGCTTTCCTCTCACGCTAATGCCTCTTGCACACTACCCAACTAAAATCTGAAAGTAAAGAAGGGTCCAGGTCATACCGTTTGTAGAGATCAGTCTCCCAAGATTGACAGGGGACCACAGAAAGACATTCAAGGTTGGAAATGCATTTGGAAACAGAGGGAAACAAAACTGCATGCCTTACCATAATCCTATGTTAATGTTTTTACCAACCATCTTTTACTTCAAACTCAGTCATCTTTGATTTAGTCTACTGTAGCATCTTCAGTTTGATTTCCTTCTTTTCCTTCTATAGTCCTATTTCCACAATTTCTTGCTGATTTCTACCTAAAGCATACTCAAAGTATCTATCATATTTTGGTTACCATTTCATTATTCATTTATAAGAAAGATCATTATTTGTACATTTGATGACAAATTTAAATAGGATCAAGGAATCATTTTACTATAATATAACATAGAGTATCTTGCTATGTGACATAATGATATATATATAATTTAATACATTAAATTAAAAATCTAATTTGTAGGCCTTCTGAATTTAACAGTAAGTTGAATCACTACTAGGCATTTTCTGAAAACTTATTGAGTGTTTTTAGGACTATTTTTAAGTTTCATTCCTAGAAAACGATTTTCATACAATTTTGTATTGTTAATTTGTGACCATGCAGTTAGAAAAGATAATGATCTTGGTCTTATATTGAATTTGAATGGATGTACCATTATATAGAAATTTAAAGAAATACAATATGTGTATGGCATAATCAGAGCAGATAGAAAAATCACTTTACAGTGTAGCTTTAGAGAATCTAATGTACCTTTTGAAATTCATAAAAGAGGTATTAAAGTATATAGGAAGAGAAAAGGAATGTAAAATCAAACATACCCAACTTTTCTGAAAAGATGGTTTTCATTTTAATTAGCTATTTTTTATTGCATATATGATGATCCTCCTTCCGAATAACATAAATCAAAATATACAGATATTTCTTTGAAATGAACATCTTCTCTCCAAAAAACACTCTCAGTTTAAAATTATCTAAATTGGGCCAGACATAAGGTTTAGTGGCACAGTGCCTGCCTGGCAAGTGCAAGCCCCTGAGTTAGATTTTTGGTACAAAAAACCCCACAAAAATAAAATTATCTAAATTTAATAAATCATAACTGTATATTTTGAAATGCAAATGTGAAACATTTTTGTGTATTATAAATAAATTTGATATGTAAAAAAATAAGGCATATTCAATTTCTAAAAATGCACACTACTGTTTCATGATATTGTACATGATCATTAAGATTATTTTATATGAAAATGAATCTTCACATATGTAAAAAGTGGATATTATAATTTACTGCCATATTACATCAAAACAATAGTACTGTTATTAACCTGCATTTCTCTTTTGTCTCAAAGAGTGAGAGAATATTTGATGGGTTTGTTCTTACCCCTCAGAACGTACTGGAATCAAAAATATTTGTACTCCTAAGCCTATACTACTTTCTCCCAGAGAAATTACTGAAATTCCATAGTGAAATTTGTCAGCGAGGCAGGGTTGCAGGTTTTGTGGCAATAACTTGACATGTGGGAACACAAACAACAAAATCATGAGAAGTTCTATAATTCTTCATAGTCTGCTTAAAAAATTTTAATGTTTTTAAAAAGTAAGCATAGATAGTATCATAGATAGTATC
Source organism: Cuniculus paca (assembly GCA_004365215.1). NCBI lineage: Eukaryota > Metazoa > Chordata > Mammalia > Rodentia > Cuniculidae > Cuniculus > Cuniculus paca. The sequence continues at coordinate 21,583 of RJWT010011109.1, forward strand.
TTAACTATGAACTTGATTGTGACATGGATAGGACAACAGATACAGAAGGGACAAGGGATACAGAAACAAGAAATATATTTACATATACAGTTGTGAATGCACATATATTGGAACATTTATTGAAAATATACATATAATAGTGTTTTTTCAGACACGGTACAATAATAACTCTACCTTTAACTGATTTTAGATATTGAACACCAGAGTTTGTTGCTAAAACCATTATGACAAACAGGAGATAGTTTGCATTCCACTACAGTAACACTTTACAGCTGTGATTTCTTTTTACAAAATTTGAGTAATATGTGTAAGATGTAAAATAGTTCCCCATTTGGGTGTCTTTTTCTTAATTATCTATCTTATAACGATAATAACAGAGATTAAACATTATCATATTTAACAAAGTACCTTATTTATTAAAATTGCATTCATTTCACATAAAGAAAACATAAGTCCATATTTTGATCAGTTATTATTTCACCAAAATGAACTGCACCAAAGAAAACAATGAAATCCTTGCTTTCATTAGGCAACCTGATGTTACCTTGGAGAAGGGTACTAACAAGTTACATTTCGCAGGTAACAGTCTGATTTGCTGTATGTAAGCAAATATGTAAACTGAATTGTGTAGACTACAAAATCATTGTCTCAGGAGAAAAGCAGAACACACTACAAGGGATTTTTATATTTGTGGAAGGAATTAAAAATTCTTGGGGACTCTGAAACTCCAATAATTTGGTCATATATTATAATTAAGTCAATGGTTAGAAATTAGAGGAAATATAAGCCCTCTATGTTAGTTTGATAAGGCTAGCCTAACAAAATGAAACAAACTAGGTGGCTTAAACAAGGAATAAAATAATTTAAAACTATATGGAAAGACTGTGCTTCTAAGATCAAAGTGTAAGAGGGCTGCTTGCTCCTCATCGTCTCCTTAGCTTCCCTCTGTGTACTCTCATGCCTTTGTTCTCTGCCATGCATCCTAGGTATCCATCTGTTCTTAGAAAGGTGCAAGCCATTGGAGTAGGACTGTCTTTATAAATTCATTTAAGTACACTCAACTTTTAAAAAGCTTTTATTCTAAAGCAATCACATTCTGACATATTGAGGGTTGGTCCTCAACATAGGAATGGGGGTGATGAAGAAGAATGTTGAATTCAGTCCATAACATGCCTAAAGATATAATAAAATTAGATTAAGTATTAAGTTATCTGAAATTACTTTTAAATTTTGGAGCTGTGTTCCTAAAAGCAATGTAAATTCAACCATATTATATTCCCTGATCTACAAAATTCTATCCCCCCAAGGCATTTCAAATTCTTTTTATGATGAAACATTAAAAAATTCATATGACAAAATTTCACAGTCATGTTGGCAGGGTTTCACATTTAAATGTTGCTAAAACTTTGCGCAGTCGCTTCACCCAGCTCCCAATGATTTCCTTGATGCAGCATACTAATGTGCCAGCATATATTCGAATACATGGCAGCAAATCAACCATTAATACTTTTTGTGCAAAAATTAAAGTACATGAACCAAAATCATATTCACTGGTCTTTTGCTATAGAACTTGCCATTACCAAATATACATCCTCAAATCTTGATAAAATATGCCACAGAAGGGTTATTTAGGAATGTATTAGCTTTATCACTGAAACACAATACTCAACACCCACAATTTAAAGGAAAAGAGATTGAATTGGTTTAAGGTTTCAGTTCACAACAGTTTGACTTCAAAGCAAGAAATATCAGAACAGAAGCTTTGGCACAGCAAAACTTATTAGTTCATGTAGGCTGGGAGACAGAAGGCAGAACAGTGGCAGAGATGAGCAGCCCAGTGGTCTGACCAAGTGTAGAGTCTAAGGGCACACCTTCATGACTCAGCCTGATATATCTCGGACTGTGCTTCACAAAACCCTGGAATAGATACCAAAGCTAATCCAGTTGACCCTTCACTTACCTATCATGAACAATAAGGTTTTTAAAGCAGAAGAAACAT
>RJWT010011110.1:0-23610 GCA_004365215.1 Cuniculus paca
CTATCTCTTAATAGCACATTCAACTGTGATCATTAGTGGATTAATTCACTAATGAATATAATTCCTCCATGATAAAATCACATTCCAAAAACTTCATATGTGATCTCACAACACTTTGGGAGGCTGTTTCAGGTCACAAGTAAGTACCCAACTGTGCTTACAAATTTCTTGGAAAATCCTAATTTTAGTTATGTATTTCTTCTATTTTTTAACTTGTCTCTGATAATTATTGAGTTGTCTTTTTCCCATATGTTTATTAGTCATTCATATTTACTTATTTGTGAATTCACCATCATTGCTTTTGTCTCTTTTCCTGTTGAGTAAAACCTTGGGTACTATCAGCAGAATAGTTGTCCATGCTCAGAAAACTTACGAACATTCCCTGGACTGGCAAGTCACCTAGCTCGCACTTGATCTTGACTATTTGTAATTTCAAAGCCAGTGTTTTCAGCTACTATATTCGCAGGAAGTCCTATAAAAAAGGAATATTCATCCAAAAAACAAATGTAGAGTGTATTTTACTATACATACTACCTCATCAGCAAATCTTAGAAGCAATAACATCTTTCCTGATAGGACTTTGGATGCTATCAAGTTTTCTCATTTTTCAAAAAAATTTTTTGACTGTACATATTTCTCTGGATGCTAAATTATTAGCTTTGGAAAGTGTGATCAACAAAGTCTTTCCACAAAGATGTTTTATTCTTGCATTTACCTAAGTCTCTTTGAGAGAACGATACTTGGTCTCCAAAAAAGGATAAGATGAAAAAATACAGCCTTCTTTAAAAAGATATTTTAATTAAGCCACAGGTTTGCATGGTGGCAGAGATCCGAAGTGTGACAGTGAACTAAACAAAATAGGAATTTCTTTCTTGTTAATGTCATAGGGTAGGTAGGGTGACATCATGTCATCACTGACAGGGACATATTCTGCTCTATATTTTCTCTCTCTCAGGCCTGCCCTCCTCCACAGAGCCAAACATGACTCATGACCAATTTTTCCTTCTCTGGTCAGGAAGCAGGAAGAGAAAGCTTTTTTGAAAAAAAAAATAAAACAAGCAAGAAGCTCATACAAATCCCATCTATTTCCCCGTAGTCCGAATTTTGGTACATGACTACATTGCATTGTAAGGAAGACTGGGAAATATAGCCTTTATTTTGAGAAACTATTCATTGAGCTAAAATCAAGAAAAGAATGCTTGTTGGGAAATAGCTAACAATGTATGACTTCACCAGTGTATTGGTCACTTTTTTCTCGTTGCTGAGACAAACACCTGACACGCAAAATTAGGGAAGAAAAGGTTTATTTAGCTTACAGTTCTTGGTGGTTTCAGTCCATAATCAGCTGGCTCCAAGGCAGGTGGCACGGCACTGGGGCAACACTTCAAGGCGGCAGACAGAGAAAAGGGAGGCAGCCATTCATGGCGGCTGCAAGCGGCAAGAGCAAAACCATGCCAAAAAGAAAACACGCCCCCATTCCGACCTTACATTGTATGTCGGCTCCACCCCTGGGTGGGTGCAGGACTCACACCACCAATCCCAGCACTAGACAAGGACTCAATCACAAAAGCTAGATTCAGCCGCTTCCATGACTACATGAGGCTTGTAGGGGGCCATCTATATACAAACCGTAACAACCAGATAGGTAGAAACATTTCATTCTGTATAAGCAATTGACTAAGTTCAAATCTTGGCTTTGCCTCTTGAAAACTGGACCTCTCTCAGGCACGTTTTTTCATCTATGAAACAGATAGTAAGTAGAGACTAATGTTTACAAGGTGTCCTTTGGAGAACCTCACACATAATAGATGTTCAACAATGAAAGGTCACTTTTTTCTTCCCCTCCTAGGAAGTAGGCAACTGGAAATCCTGTCAGAAGGCTGTGTTGAATAGTAGCTGAAGGCTCAGAGCCCAGAATTGCTCGTGGGAATGTCATCTTCTGTACGGATACAAACACTGAAAGATAGCAGCTGGGGAGCTTACCATAGCTGTGAAAGCTTCTCTCTGAGAATGCAGAGTTCATAGAGATTAAAAATGAAAGCCAGAATGCAGCAGGCTGTACCATGCAACCAAAGCCTGGTAATCAAGTCAGAAATATGTGTTATCTTCCAACATACATGGGTGCAATCAGAAACCCTGATTAGCTGAGGCCCAATCAGGCGTTTGTGCCTATATAAAAGAGTCATGCATCAAAAAGATTAAAAATAAATAAATGAAACACTGAGACAGTACTCTGTATCAGCAATGAGGGAAGTAACTAAGATAATCATATTTATCCTATACAAAGTTTAAAGCCACGCTTGATTTTTAGAAATAATCCTTTAAATTATAAATTCATTTGTATGTTATTTCATATGCTGGATAGAATAGTGTTTTATTCAAATTCCAGCTCCTCTACTTTCTGGTTTTCTAGATTTGGATAAATTATGTAACTTCTCTGTGTTTCAGTCCCATGTCTGAACCCTACTCCCAGAACACAAGTTTCATTAAACAGACTTACTTTCCTCTTCTGATTACTGATGTATCCCCTGTGGTTAGAATGGTACTTGGGCCAAAAGACATTCAGTAGCTGCTGAATGAATCAATCAAGTGGGAATGGTAATTCAGTATTATAATGATTAAATAAACCAATATTTGCAAAGCACGTGGCCCTGAACCTAAATCTTGGTGCTTGTTAAATGTTGGTTAACATTATTATTTGTTGAGTATCTACATTTACATCATGCTGTACTGATTAAAAATATGGCTTAAGCGTAGTTTTATATCAAATTTCTCAGAAACTATAATTATTTATTGCCATCAGGAGGAGATGAGTGGGATCGCTTTTTGCTTTGTATTTGTGACGGCTTTTCATGCAAACATTCCATCAGCATTCCACTGGCATTGCTTTCGTCACAATGATTGGTGGCCACACTGCTCACCCTGGCAAACATGCTAATCATTGCTCCTAAAAATCTTCCCTTACTTGGTGTCCACACTTTCCTCTTAATTCACTTGTGGCTCCTTTTAGTATCTTTCCTAACCTATTAAGTTGACCTCTGTAAGTCCCAATCCTTGGAATTATACCTGTATTTTCCCCCTGCATTGATCAAGAACCTGACAGGAAATATCGAGATAATTTGAGAAGAGTAGAATAATGACTTTTTTTTTTATAATGATGTGAGCATTGTTTAGGAACACTAATGACTAACTATGCAGTACAGATGCTCCTCACTTATGATGGGGTAATGTGTCAGTGAACCTACTGTTTAAAATATCATGAGATGGAAATGCAATGAATATACCTAACCTAGGAACTTCATAGTTTAGCAATGCAGCATACCTTAGAGTGTTGGCTGTTTTCCCTTGCGATCGTGGGACTGACTGGGAACTGCAGTTTACTGCCTCTGCCCTATATCTCCAGAGACGGTCACATCACATCATCACTAATGCATAAAAGATCAAAATTCAAACATCAAAGTACAGTTTGTACTGAATGTGTATCACTTTCACATTCACATAAAGTCAAAAAATTGTTAAACTGAGTGGAGAGCCTCATGGAGCTTTAGACAGCAGTGGCTATTGATTTCTCAGCAAGGGTAGTGAAATGTGTAGGATGACTGAAGGAGGCTACATCTTTTGGTGCAGGGACAGCATCAGCACAAAGCTTAGTAGAGCAGATAGAATCTAGAGAAATCAGCAGCTCCACATCCTCTCCTTACACTCACTAATCACTTGCTGATACTCCCATTGGCTGAGCCCATATGAAAGTCAGAAATATCACTGACTGAGGCCAATCTTCTAGTGCACCAAATAGGATGGAGAAGGATGGGAAATGGAAAAGCAGAGGCACAGGGAAGATAGCCGACATACCTTGGAGTGATCTCAACCATCTCTATACTAGTTTTATAGGCCCTGCTTACTTAACATCTCAAATTGGATGCTTAGTGGATATTTCCAATTTAGCATGTGTGAAACAAAACTCCCACCTGGCCTTTCTTCTTATCTGCCACACCCACCTACATCCTTTCTCATGCCAATTAATGTGAATTGGCAGCATCAGCAATGTTTTAAAATATGCATTTTATTATTATTCAGGTATGATGAGACCAATAGATTAGGAGGCAACTTTCATTGAAAGATAATTTGTTACTCATAGTTTCCAGGAAAAGAAGGCATGCTATGCCACACAAGTCCCAGAGGAGTCCTAGGGTTGGCCAAGAGACACAAAGAATAGGAGAACATAGTAAGAGTCTTTATTTTAGTTTCCATTGGAAAGAACTGACAAGGCAGGGTGAGCAGGCTTGGAATTGGCAAATTTGAATTTCAGCAGGTTCTGGAGTCTGTTCTGAATGTCTATTGTCTGGTTCTAGGCCAGTTAGGCAAGAGAATATTGGCCTGGAGTGGAAAAGTCAATTAGAAGAGTGAGGAGAAGCACAAGCTCTGGATTGGTTAGTTTGCATATGAAAGGAACCCACAGTACTATCTCTAGCAAATAAGCAGTCCTGGGAGGAGCAGTTTCTCCATGGTTGATCAGGTTCCATATGGCAGAACTTCAGATTAAAAGGGCATGCTTAGTATAAACAATAACTGAGGCTCATATCTATGCATTATTGCTTCTATAACTTGCGTAGTATACTTAGTAGAATTTACATTTATTAATAAATTATGGTTTAGCAAAACATTATATAAACCAGTAGACCTATGTGTACAAAAATCAGTAAATTACCTTTTTCAAAACTAAGTGGAAAAGACTTGATGAGAAAAACTGCTTTTAAATATCTGTAGGTTAGGTCATTGGAAAAGACAAACACAAAACAAAGTAAAATTTAAAAGCCCTGAAGATTTAGAAGACTACTGCTTTACAAGTATCTTTAAATTATTGGTCCACTACAAATAAACTAAAAATTGAAAATGACGAGTATGAGTATCATTTATGTGAGAAAGACATCAAGGAAAACTTCTTGGGCCTGAATAAAAATACTTGGCAAATGAATATTTTAAGTTAAAATATTAAAGATATTGTTTATTTCTTATAATTCCTCTGCTTTTGCATTAACAAACCCTTAACTGGTTTTGCATGCACAGGATAAGAGGGCTTCTACTCTAATATTGTGTGTGTATTGGGCTCTGCATAAGACAATAGGAAATGAAAGGTCACTGGCTAACCAGAGAGCATACAAATATAATAATATTCTAAGTTTTAAAAACAATGTATCAAATTTCATTATAACAATGGTACAGGCAAGATTGGCCAGAAGAGGTTAGGCTAAAGAAGAATCCTGTGATCTCACAGTATCACTTCACAAGCCATTTACATATTACAAAGAAAAAGTTACCCTCAAAGTGGAGGTGTCCTGTAGATACTTCCTTAACCAAGGCATAAACAATCACCAATGCACTGTAAATAGTCAGCTCCCCATCACTGTAACAAATACAGAAATAAATCTACTTATAAGAAGGAAAGTTTCATTTTGGCATGTGGTTTCAGAGGTTCTAGTCCATGGTGGTTTGGATCTGTTGCCTTGGGGCTATGGTGACATAGAACAACACAGTGAGACTGTGTGGCAGAAGAACCAGTCACCTCAGCATCCAGAAAATACAGTTGTTACCATAAAGTTGTTAGTTTGGAGGAGCAAATCAAATTTTTCAAAATTGGCATTTTATTAACCCAATTTCACTTTGGAGGGCATGCTACCCTGACCTAACTTCCTTCCACTAGGCCCCCACCTCCTAAAGACTCTACCACTCCTCAATATACCGCAAACTAGTTACCAAGACTTAACACATAGGCCTTTGTGGAAGAACAGTCAAGCTCCAAACTATAGCAGACACCATTATGACATTCTGTACCTTCTATGGCATAAGAAGCACATATCAACCATGTGCTATTTTTGTTAACAGCATTAAACCTGAGTCTAATGATGAGTACACAATGTGACAAATCTAGATCATGAAACATTCTATGGGACTATTTCCTGGACTTCTAAAAGTATGTCAACATCATGAAAATCTTAAAAAAAAAAAAAGACTGTTGTAAGAGGGACCTAAGGCAATATAATGAACAAACAGGAGGTGTGAACACTATTTGGATCCAGAGTATCCAGTCTGTTGTACAGTAGTTTCATTGAGACAATTAAAATATGTGAATATGGATTGTTTCATAGTTAATATTATTTGATCAATATCAAATTTGGGGAGTGCAATTAATGAACAGTATTGTGTCACTCAAACAAAGCTCTCCAGTTTGACTGTTGATGTTCTGGTTTTGGACCCTACTTAGACTTTGATGACCTAAGAGCAAGTCCGTATTTCAATAAGTCCCATCAAACAGCAACCTGCCTTGGATCAGAACCCTAATGTTTACAAAGCTCTTTCCTCTTGCTGACCACCTAGCCTTCCTGGTCCCAATCATTGTAATGATATTTTAAAAGTGATTCTCCCTTGTAAGATCAAGAAAGCATGAATTTTTGCCTACTTTTTTTAAATCAATATATCCCTAAGCACCTGGAACAGTGGTACATACTAGTGCTACATAAATATCTATTGGTTCAGTAAATCAGCTATTTGAAGTCAATTGATGTCAGTACAGTAAGCCCCCAACTTACATACAATTGAGTGGCAAATTTTCACAGTTATGAATGGACCTCACATTAGGAAACTCATAGATTTGGACAAATTGTGAAAGTAGCCCATATGTCTGCTGGACATGGTCACAGTTGTGCTGCTGCGTGCTTACTGTTCTGTGTGATAGTATACAGTAGTACAAAGCTCAGTCAGAGCACTGATGTCTGGAAGCAAGAGGAAAAGCAGTGGTGATATGGAGGGTACTGTTAGGAAGTGCAAAGCAATATGCACTGTATATTTGTGTCAAATGTGTGTAAAACTCACTTTATCAGACTTACAAATGAATCTGATTCATGAACATTCTCCAAGAATGGACTCATTTGTAAGTTGTAATATATTTACTGTATATAGATTTTTGTATGAAATAGCTATATGGAGGTCCCCAAGTATCCATTGGCTGCTATTGGGGGGACCTCCCCACCAGTAAGCCAGCACAGGCCAGGAGAAGCAGCCAGCCACACCCTCACATGCCCAACAGCCACCATTGGGAGAGTCTTGGTGTAGCCATGAGGTTCAGAGAAGCCCACCCCATGCCCCAGTGCCTCTCTGGGAATCTAGGTTCAGAGAAACCCAACTGCCTGACCCATTTCCCTACACTGTACACAGGCAGCTAATGTGGGAAGCACCTGGGACCCCACAACCCACTCATCCAGAGGAACCCAGGAAAATGTCAAGATGAAGGATCAAAATACAGTCTTAGACCTCCAGCCCACACAGAACAAGGCCAGGAGACATAGACATAAAAGAAATTGGAAGTTGAACACCTGAAATTTCTGAAAGGATAGCAACTAAAGTAAAGAAACAGCTTCATGAGGCTGTAAAAGAAATCAGATCAAAACTAGTATCTCAGGTAAAAGAACAAATGACAACCATAATGAAAGAATTGTTGAGTATATCTAAAGAAGACATAGCTTAAAAAAGAGGAGCATTGGAAAATGATAGACACTTTGAATATATAATATAGGTAAGAATTAGAATGCATGAAACAGATTTAAAGAGATATCCAGGAAATTAAAAACTCCACTGAAAACTGGCAAAGCTGCTTGAATGAGGCTGAGGATTAACTTTGGGACCTTGAAGACAGGATTGCAGCTAGTGATCCTGAAAGGAAAGCTCTCTTAAAAATAGTAATAATAATAAGGAACCAGGAAATAACAGTTCAACATCTACAAGATGACACAAAGAAAAATAATTGAAGACTCATAGGTGTCAATGAAAAAGCAAGGGTCAACACAAATGACATAAAAAGACTACTTACAGAAGTAACAGCAGAAAACTTCCCAAGGATGAGAAAAGGAACTGACACAGGTAAGTGAGGCATACAGAACTCCAATGAGCCATAACCAAAATAAATTTGCACCCAGACATAATAATCAAGATCCCAGGAATTCAACACAAGAACAGAATATTAAAATCTGTTAGAGAAAAGAAATGGATCACCTATAAAGGAAAACCCATCAGAATCATGACAGACTTCTCAACATAAACCATCGAGTCAAGGAGAGCTTGGAGTGAAGTATTTCAAATCCTGAAAGAAAACAACTTCCAACCCAGATTGATGTACCCTGTAAAACTTTCTTTCAAAATTAATGGAGAAGTAATATACTTCCATTTCAAAGAACAACTGAAGGAATTCATGACTACCAAAACAACCGTACAAAGAATACTGCAAAAGATTCTAGAAAGAGGTAAAAATAACCACAATTCCAAGAACAAGAACAGAAAGAAATCATCCAGCAGGGCAAGCAATTAAACAGAGGGGAAAAATAGAGAACCAACAGCAGGAAACTATTATGGCAAAGACAAGCCAATACATCTCAGTCATAAACATCAATGTAAATGGCCTCAGTTCACCAACAAAAAGAAACACAGGCAGAGTGGATCAAGAAACAAAATCCATCAATACGCTGTATACATTTAACTCAATGTATACATTTAACTCAAAAGGAAATTCATAGACTAAAAGTCAAAGGAGAGTAAACAGTACTCCATGCAACAGGAATTCAGAAAAAGTCAGGGGTAGCTTGCCCACCAACCACAGAATGGATAAGAAAGATATGGTATTTTTATACAATGGAGTGTTGCACAGATATAAAGGAGGATAATCTCAAGGCTCTTTTAGGTAAATGGATGTAACTTGAGACCATGCTCAAGGGTAAAATGATTCAGAACATTGTGTTGTCTCCCTAGTATAAAAAACTGAAGAAGTTAGTGGGATCCAAAATGTACAAAAGATATTGTGAAAGTGAAAGTGGAGGAAATGACTAAAAAGGGAAGGAAAACCTGGAATGGGGGAAAGGAGAATAGATAGAAGGGCAAAGAATATATATGATACATAGTTATAATCTCTGTTGGCCCAACAAAAAAAATTTATGCCTTCGTTGTTTGCATTTTTTTTCATGAATATATCTGGTCATCTGAACAACTACTTTGAAGACAACAATGTGCAGTATATTCATCATTGTTAATCTCCTCTTATTCTGTTTTGAAATTCTGTATCACCATCTTTATTTATTTATTTTTTTAAATTTTTCTTCTTTTTTCATTTTAATTAAAAAAATTTAAAAAAATCAAATAGCAGTGCGGAACTCTCTTATTAATCCTACTTATTTGTAAATACCTTTTGATTTTCTTTATGGACAATCATATCAATTTTGAAAAGTTGGTCTGCTTTTTGTTTTCAATCCTCATAGAATTTCTTTCTTTTTTTTACTTTGCTGGTAGAATCTCTAATACTACAATGTTGACCAGAAATTTTGATTATAGGCTTCCTTGCTTTGTTCCTTGTATCAGAGGAAATGGTTTTAGTGATTGACACCAAGGATAGCACTGGCTGTGAGATTTTAGAAGATACTTTTAAAAATTCAGGCTAAGGAATTTCCTTTCAATTTCTAGTTTGCTAAGAGATTTTAATCATTTATGAGTGTCTCCACTCATTTATGATCTGCCACTTTGAGGATGTTCTTCTAGTACCATTGAGAAATTATCAACTTTCTAGTGCCTTATAGTCAAATTCACAATTTTTCATGTGTTTTCAGTGAGGGAGACTTGTTACTTGACTTATCTTTTGTATACCATAAAGTTGTCAATATGGAAGACAACTTTTTAAAAATTGGCATTATGTAAACCCAACCTTAAGACTATATACATGTATATATAATATATATATATATATATATATATATATATATTTTTTTTTTTTTGGTACCAGGAATTGAACTCATGACCTTGCACTTACCAGGCAAGCACTTGGGCTGCTGAGCTAGATCCCTGGCTGAATCTTAATAATATTACACTGTAATAATATATAAGTTGGCAGGAAAGAGACATTCATGCTGTATAAAAATGTCAAATATACATTGCATATTTCAAATCAACTGATTTATAGAGCTTTATGATGAACCAGATTCCATGTCCTTACAATGCACATTTCAGTTGCATATTAACTATAATAACCTTGTGATTTCAATACAACAATGGAATAACAATTAAAAAAGTAAAGGCTCAGACAAAGACAAATTTTTCTGAAAAGTTGATAAACATTAAAATGTAACCATTTCCTAAAAGAAAAGGAGTCTGTAAGTCTATGTTCCCCATGGCTGAGGGAAGATAAGGGCTCAGTGGCTCAAAGAAGGGTTTCAGAATTCACTCTACCCAGCTCTTTCCCTTCTTGGCCATCCTATACTCCACTCTTAGTCCTGTCCTGACAGCTGTTGTTCTAATCACTGGTAGTGAAAATAAGTGTGATGCTGTCTGAAAACTACTAATAGCAACCTTTGGGGAAGAAAATATAAATCACAGGTATGCAAATCGTCATCCCTGAGAGGTGGCACATAGTTGACTTTCTTAAGAGCTTGCATTTTCATTTAATGTTGAAGATCATCTTTGATGAGCATGACTGGTAGTTGGGTGAAACATACAAAATATAATGGTTTCAGTGACTCAGAACTGGCTAATATTCTCTCTCTCTCTCTCTCTCTCTCTCTCTCTCTCTCTCTCTCTCTTTCTCTCTCTTTTTCCGTGTGTGTGTGGGCTGCTTGGTGATTCATTTCACATTGAATCAGTTCCTGAGAATTGTAAAAACTTGAAAGGGAGCCAGCTTATCATCATATTGATATGCAATGAGAGTCTTCTTAAATGCTTTCTGATTTCCTTTGTAGAAGCAAAGAAGAAAAACCACTTCCATTGGAAAAAATATTTGCCAGAACATTCTTTAATGAGCAGATTCATTCATTTTCTGGGGAGCACACTATCATTTTGTCTCTATCGCACTAGAAGAACTGACTGGTGTAATCAATTCCACAGAGCACCCATCAATTCAGTTAAATAACCAGTGGGAAGGAAAAGCCCCAGAAATCAATAGTAGTTGTTTCACTGAATTGATGGGTTACTGAAAGTCACTCAGATCTGTCCATTGACCTCAGTGTTTATTGCTGCCATATCTGTGGAATTTTCAGGTCAAATACAGGCCCTGTATTTGGAAGGCCCACAGAGTGAAAGGTGATGAGAGATGCAGGCGTACCATGGACAGCGCTGCTGCACTGGCTGGGGAAGTCGCGGTCTTTGCCCTCACTGCTGGCAACTCACCTCCACTGAACACCTGACCACTGATCTAACAGCCACCTTTGCTCAGTGCTGCTGGTGAGAGAAGCACTTAACACATAGTATTACTTAACTTTTAACAAACCACCAAGGTAGGAATTGTTATCCCTCCCTGCTCTTTTCTTGCTTGACCCTTAAAGGGAAGCCATTTCACCTATTAGCCAGCAGGAAGAGGCAGAACCAGCAGGTCACCTTTGTCAAAGCCCGACTCCTTTTCAGGACATTCTCTGCTCTTCATCCAGGCCTAGTGGAGTGACAGAAAGTAAGTTCCAGAATTGTGCAGGTTAATCTTGATTGTCAACTTGACTGCATTAAAAGACTCCTGAGAGGTGACTGAATTGTATAAAAATGTCAGACCTAGCAGAATTGTGTTTGCTCTCCACCTCCTTCCTATAGGGTAAAATCGCAAAAATCCTAAGCATCTGGTAGGCACATGGTTCTGCTTCCCTTCATCTACAAAATCTCCTGGGTCCCAGGTCAAGTTGGGTTGAGGTCCCCTTTCACTTTTGCTCTCTAATCATGCCACAGTTATCCTCAGGGTGACCTAAGAGGAAACTTCCTAGTTTTGCAGTTTCTACATTGTGTTGAACATAAAAAAGACTGTTGACTGATGGAATGAGAATTTTACCAACTCCTCACCAGATTCTGGGAATTGCCACCTCGCTGATCCACATGACAACAACAATGGTCTTTATGTAAGTAGGGCTCTGCTTCTGAGATCCCCTGTGAGGAATCAAGCAGAATCATTTCCTTGGCAATCAGAACTTAGAAGTGAGAAATGTTAACATCAACCTGTCCAATCCTTTGAATAGAAGAGATACAAACTGAAGAGTGTGGGCAGCCACTTTCCAGAAAAATACAGAGAAAGGAAGTATGCAGTGAGAGGGGTGGTAAAACAGATACTGATATTAGAGCAGGGACAAGGAGACTGAAGGAGACCTGTCACTACAGGGCCGAAGGCCACCATGAGACCCCTGAACACCCTTATCTGGGAATTACCCCTCTTGGTTAAGCCAGAATCAGCAGGTTCCACTGCTAGTAGAGGAGGAGTTCAAATGAATCCACCTGGGCTGAGTAATTAAAAGAATAAAATCCATTCCATGCACAATTTCAGGAAGTCTTTCCTGAATGTCCTAGAGTGAGTTGCAAGCCCTCCCGTATGTGGATGCTTCCTTTGCCCTATGGCTTTGTCTGTATCTTAGTCCTAGTTCTTCTCTTAAATTCTGAGGTACCTGTATTAAAAATCATATCTGTCTGTGAAATCCACTAGAAGTTTTGAAAATTGTTATCTGAGTTGCACTCTAGATTTTCGATTATCTGCATAGTTTCTGCTTGATTTATTTATACTTTTAACATTCCTTTTATGTTTAGTTTATATTTATTTATATTCATGTAACTTCCTTCTTTAAACAGAGCTGCATCCAAGAAACACTTAAGAAATGAGAATTTAATGGGCAGGTAGACATTTCTAAACATAAAGTGAATATGCACCTATTAAAAATAAAAGATACTTATGTGTTACCTAAATCATCTCATGTACCAGTTTAGAAATTCCTGCCCTAGTTTTTCACTCCCTTGCAGGCAAGGACAGTGACCAATGAGCAGGCTTCTCCTCCTGGGCAGACTTCAGCATTCGTTCTTTACAGTATTTGTCATGATGAGCCATCAGATGCGAATTGGTTGTGTCTTGCTTACTACTTGTCCTCAGTGCTTTCATGTGATCAGGTGCCTAGCCTTTGTTCAATAACACATATCCAATAGCGACATGCATAGGTACATGAAATCCACTTCCTGAATGTGCTTCTGACTGGTGGTGATACACGTAAGGGTGGACCCTTGTCCCCAGTGTCTCACTTTTTTCATTTTCTCTACAGTGGTAACGACGCTAGCAGGTCATGCATATTTTTTAAAACTTTTGGTCTGGCAAGCAGATGGAGAGCTTTTAGTTTGGCTGCCCTTTGAGGTTGATGATTCACACATACTCTTGCTGGTCATGGCAGAGCCAGTTGCATAATTTATGCAGCCCAATTTAAAATAAAAATGTTCAAAAAACAAGAGTGCCCTTGACCCAGCAAAGTCACTTCTGAGGTATTTACACAAACAGGTTGAAAGCAAGATCAAAGATGTTTGCACACACATTTGTAGTATCATTAGTCAAGAGATGGAAGCAACTCCAGTGTTCATTGGTGGATGAATGAATAAACAAAATGCGATCTACACGTGTAATGAAACAGTCTTAACCAAAGAAAAGAAGAAAATTGCGATGCTTGATACAACATGGATGAATTTGGGGGGCATTATGCTAAGTGAAATGAAGCAGTCATGAGAAAACCAAATGGGTATGATTCCACTTACGTGAACTAGTTAGAGAGATCAGATTCAGAGAAACAGAAAGTAGAATGATGGTTACCAGGGACTCAGGGGAGGGGAAAGTGGGGAACTATGATTTAACAGATCCAGAGTTTTAAGTTTTGCAGGATGAAGATGGTTCTGCAGATCGATTGCAGAACACTGTGAATAGCTTCACACTACGGGACTGAACACTTAATGGTTAAGACGGAAATCTTATGTGGACTTCACAATTAAAAGAAAATGGAAGAAAAGTTTTCTCTTTTTTGTGATCTCTCTTGGCTTATGTTTTTTTTTTTTTTAACTTGCTATTTCATGTCATGCTCCCTTGAAGACAAGGGTCCATGAGGAAGGGCGCAGACTTAGCTGGGGACACCATCCTGCCACGCGGTAAGTCAGGGCGCAGGTGCCCTGGGAGTGTGTGGCTAGGCCTGACCCTCTTGTCAAAAATATGCCCAAGGTTTCCACAGTAAATGGAAATGAAAAGGAGCAGAAAGTTTTTCAAGGGTTCTGCTCTTAAAATCCTCCTCAAAGTATACGATAGTTCCTCTAGTGAACCTGCCAGGGCATTTTGAACTTCACAGTGTTATGCCTTTACTTATCGAGGGTTCCATTTATACACGCAAAGTTCTAAAGTGACATAAAAAAAGTGTCTTTGTACTGTTTTCTAGACAAAGCTGTGTTTCTTGGGTTAAAATATATCCTCACAAAGACAGTTAGTGTCCCTTTGTTCTTGCTATCCTGGCAGCAACTGAACTCCGCTTAAAATGTCAGAAGAGGCTTTCGTACAGATGGAGTAAGAGAGATTCTGTGGGAGTGTTTACTATTGATGGTGGAGATAAATATCCATGCCATTTTACTTCAAAGGATATAATTACCTGCTGGAATTCAGCGAAATGAGTTTGCATTTGAAAAGCTTCATTGCCTTTTTACTAGTAGTGGCTTAATTTTACCACTCGTCTTCCCTGTCCTCTTGACTTGTGTTTTTGGGGCCTGGGGTAGATCAATGAGAACCAGACCTCTATTGATCAAGTAAAATGGTGACAGCAACCAGGTCAAAGGATTTTTTCAGCCTGATTATTCAGGGTTCATGCCTTTGGATTGCCTCAAAAGGGAGACTAAAGCATTTCTTTTTTTTTCCAAAATGGCTCTTTGCAGTATTCACATCCATACTTTAGATTTGCTAGGTTTCCTCTCTAGAGATCTTCACTCATCTTTATCACATTTGCTAATTAAGGAAGATACAGAAAGCAGATTTCTAAGGATCTTTCTGATTTTAGCCTATGGCCACTTCCTATAAAAGATTTTCCTGCTTTGAATAAAATTTCCGAGCAGGCTTCCAAGTCAAATTAAATGGTCTGGAAATATGCATTGCAGAGATTGAGGACCCCATCTAGTGGGGGAATATGGATCTACCACTGCAACAATAGCCTGAAATTAGTATGGTGATTGGAATTCCTGCCCCAGCTCTTGCTGTGGACACTGGGTGGGGGTGAGTAGTGGGGTGGTTGAGTGTGCGTGTGTGTGTGCACGTGTGTGTGTGTGTGTGTGTGTGTTCCACAGTGCCCTCATACAGAAGCCCCAAGATCCTGTCCTTTCTCTGTAACTGTGTGCACCAGGAGGTGGGCAAGCAGAAAGAAACTCCATCTAGGGGAAGGCCTACCATGTGACTCTTTCCAGGGAAAGGGACATTTGACCTAGCGTGAGAGGCGGTCAGCTTGGGCCATGGGAGTCGGGCAGCCTCTGTGCTGAACAGCCACAGCTACAGGGAGGTCTGGCCAGAGGGGGGCACTGTCACAGCACCTTGGCTCCTGAGGCCCTCAGGCATGTGTGCTCCCCGCTGGCTAAAGGGTCTTGCGGTTCCATTTCCTAAAGCTTGGCCCTGCCTGGTGGGAGCGGGTTCGTGCTCTGAAGGCCCACCATTTAGCTAAGTGGTAGAGTAAAAGCATTTCTTTTCGCACGATGCTCCCCAAACCCCCATATCACCTGACCCCCTAGTGCACGGACCCCCACTGCCCATTTGTGAGCCTCCTGGCTCTGTACAGCACTGCCTCCTCGTTTGCATATAGCTTTCTAATGAAATGTCACTTCCCATGGGGCTGCTTGCTGTCACCACTGTTCTTAGCATGGCCCCGACTGCCAGACAGCAGTCTCACAAGTCGACATCAGTGGTCCTTGCGTCCCCATTATTTCTCCTGTAGAGCAAGGCTGTGTGTTGCTTGGAGTGTGGGCCAGGGCAGGTGCTCCTGTGTAGGGGTGAGGAATGGGGAGGCTTGAGTCAGAGGCTGGAGGTGATGGTGGAAAATGCCTGGACAGGCCCCTATCTGCTGGCCCTGTTGGATTTTCTTCCTCTCCACTGGAAGCCTAAGGGGTCCTGCAGTTTACCACCTCTGTTGTTGTTAAGGAACTCACAAGAGTACAAAGCACCATGTGGATGCAAAGTGTTCTCAAGGACAGCTTCATTGCATGTGCTCAGTTCTCTTTACTGCGAGAGGACCTACTCTCCCAGAGCCCTTGATTAGCCGAAGAGGAGTGAAGTGTAAAAGGGTCTGCCATCACCAGAGCCTCAGCACATGGCAAACATCAGAGAAGAGACACGTCGGAGGTTCCTGAGTTCAAGGTCCCTGGAGCCTGTCACATGTTAGAATCAACAGTACGGTGTTTAGCGGACGGCCTAAGCCTCACCCCTGAAGGTTCTGATTTACCTGGGCAGCATGAGGCCCAGCAATAGGTGCTTTAAGAAGCTCTCTAGATGATTCCGATGTGCACTTGAGACTGAGGACACCCCTTGTTTCTGAATAAACCAATTGGGAGGATAACAGTCCTAACTGTACCCAACTGAGCAGCTCCAGTTCCCTCTGTGCATGGAAGGACCCAGGATCTAGATGCAGCAGCAGAATTTGTCCCCAGCAAAACTGACTGACAGAGACTGTTCTCTTGCATTGTAGACAAAAAGGAAGATCCACACCAGGGTCTGAGAGCAGTCCAGGGTCTGAGAGCAGTTTGGGTAGGCGTGGAGCAGGAACTGCTGCAGCATCCATATGTGGGCTGAGGATACAGAATGCAAACAGACAGGTGGGGAGTACCAGGCCTTTCCTGGGATGTAGTCCCCACTCAAGGCTGTCTCTGCCTTTGGCAGCTGTGATTATCTTGCTGCTTCTAGCAGTGGCTGACAATTCTTAGGTGGGTAGAAGTCTGGGGAAGTGCTGCAAGCTTAGACATTGGCCAGAGTGTTGGAATGGGCTGCTGCAGGGTGAGGAACCTGGCCACGTGCTGGATCCAGTCCAGACAGACCCTGGGAAAAGGGCGAAACTCAGAGCCTGGCAAGGAGCAATTTTGTTTGCATTTGAGGGCACATAGGAGACTCGTTTTGTTCCAGATGGAGCACAGCACACAGATGCAGAAGGCATAAGATGTTCTTCAGTGCACAAGCCATTCACCGTGTAGCAGGACCGTGGAGCTCACAGATGCGGATAGTAGCCTGTGACACTGCTAAGCCCCTGCGGCTGCGCAGTCCCCACAGCCCAGAGGCCGTGAAGGCTCTGACTCCATAGCCAAGCATCTAAAGCTTCAGTTCTTTGTTATGGAGCATTGTTTAGAAGTCTATCCTAGTGCCCAATTTTGGTTAATTAACCAGTATGAGCACATACACTCTTTATCAGCATATATCATTTGCATAATGGGTTTGTTTAATTTCCATATTCACTCTCTGTAGTTTTCAGGATAACAAAAAGCTGCACAGGTATAGAGCTGTACTACACACACACACACACACACACACATACACACATGCACACGCACACACACACACACGCACACCTCTTCTCTTATGGGGCAAGATGTTTGTCTTTTGCTGTTCTCACCCCCTCCCTCCTCTCCCATCCTTTCCAGGTATCCCACCACATCCCAGGAGTCACTTTGCCCCCATGCCTACCTCAAAGGAGGAGTGGGCGCAGCAGAGACCGAAGAGCAGGACACTGCCTTGCTCGCCACATACTCCCGGCACATGGCAGATCAGAGCCAGCTCGGGAGGAGGCTCGGCGTTTGCGCGGAAGATTATCCTGGTTATGGTGAGGGCTTCCCCGGGTTTGGGCAGGACTCCTAGAACCGCTGACCTCACCAGTATGAACTCTCAGGGTATAATAAGGCATGAGGGGGTGTAATGGAGTTGGCTGGATAAAAAGGAAAATAGCACATGCACTGAATTAAGAGCTAATTCAAGTCATACAACTAGTTAAACTTACTTTTAAATTTTTAAATTTTCTTAGTAAGTGCTTGCAGTGCACAATTATACTCATCGTGGGGAGTTGGTACTTGTATATGACACCAGCATCTTAATTCGTTTTACTTCCCCTCCACCCCCTTCCTTGCCTCTTGTTTTGGTTTCTTTTCTTCCTTGCTAAGACGAACACCTGACACCCAAAATTAGGGAAGAAAAGGTTTATTTAGCTTACAGTTTTTGGAGATTTCAGTCCATAATCAGCTCGCTCCAAAGCAGAGTGGCATGGCACTGGGGCAACACTTCAAATCAGCAGCCAGAGAAAAAGAGAGCAGCCGTTCATGGCGGATGCAAGTGGCAAGAGCAAACCGCGCCAAAGAGGAAAACACGCCCCCCATTCCGACCTTACATTGTATGTCAGCTCCACCCCTGGGTGGGTGCAGAACTCACACCGCCAATCCCAGCGCTAGATAACGAGTCAATCACAAACGCTAGATTTAGCCACTTTCGTGACTACATGAGGCTTGGGGGGCCATCTATATACAAACCGTAACACCTCTCCATCTATCTCTTGGTTCTATGACAAAAGATTCCTATTGCAAAAAGATCTGTCTCCCTGTTTCCTATTTGGCCTTTCAAATCAAATGTGGAAAAAAATAAAGACCTTTTGATTCTTTTTGATAATAGCTTCTTTTCTATCGTAAGTCACATTAAAAATATATTTTGAAGCAGATACAGTACATTCAAGAACTAGTCCATCTAAGGTAACTTTTACTTCTCAAGTACATAGGAATCCATGCCTATTGAAGACCACCGATCATCTCAGTTGTCTGAGAGGAGGCTAGACCTTTCACCTTCTTTTAGTACTTCTGTCTAAATAAAATGAACTTGATAACTATCCTCAGTAGCAACTCATGCAACCCTGTAGTGGTGAAATGACATTTGCACCCAGTACTAAATATGGAGAGAAGGGTGACAAAGAGCCAGCAAAAGGACTGCAGTGAGCTAGACTAGGCACAGAAAACAGGATTACAGACTCACACGGTGATATGGTGCAGTGCTCTGTTCATACTATGAATGAGCTAACACTTTCCAGTGCTCAACACCACTTCTGCCCAAGAGCGACTTTGCTTTCCTAAAGAATGTGGTCACTTATTTATAAACAGACTTGTTACTGAAAACAAATCATTAGTCTCTTTCATGAAGTGAAATTAAATTTTCCCTGTTAACACAGACATGCATGGTAGAAATAGGCACACTGGCTGTCCTGAACTTGAGTGTTTTTATGTCAGCTGCTTGATTTTACTTAACTAAAGGGGAGAAGAAAATACCCACAACTACTATGCAATTCACAGGGTATCACACTATACAGAACAGGAAAACCTTGGATTGCGAGCAACTTGCTCTGTGAATGTTCCACAAGAAGGAATGGATTCCTAATAAATTTTAACTTGATAAATTAGCATTGTCTTGCAATACCTGTAGTATGTGATGCCAAGTGTCACATGATCACAAATGAGCCAATGGTTCTCTCTCTCTCTCTCTCTCTCTGTGCCTCTCCTCTCCTGCCCCACCCCTTGCAGGATTGGGGTGATCATCTCCCAGCAGAAGTGGATTATGGAGGAGATTTCATCTTCAGAGGAAGGGACAAAAAGGCAAAGGAATCTCTTACTTCAAATGAGATTAGGGAGAAGTGTATAATGTGGGAAATAATACAAAAATTTTTTAGAAAAGCATCCCTGAATAAGCCTGCAGCAGTGCAAGTGATGAATCTGTTAAACAATAATGCAATGTCACATTTCCATGAAATCCTCAAAAGGAGGCAAGAGCAAATGTCATTGAATATGTTCCTTGCTAAAGATGCATGTAAAGAAAAAGGTTCCATTGAGCCAATAGACAGCAGTGATTTCATTAGTGATAGTGAAAATTGTTTTACATAATAACCCTCCTCTTTCTTGTCTCTCTCACATCAGCTAAGAAGGTTTTCAAAAGTAAGTACAGGTTAATTTGTCTCTGTAGTTTGCATTTTATTTATTATTTCGTACTATAGTATTGTAATTATTTTTATATGAATATTTTTGGGTTGTGGAATGAATCATCTGAGTTTCCCTTATTTCTTATGGGGGAGATTTGCTTTGGCCAGTATGGCTGGTGCTCAGTTCGATCTGAGTCTGTTTAATTGCTTCTCTCATGAACAATTGTAGGTGCACCACTGTAAGGAAACCATGGTCCTTCTCTCCTCAAGTCCTTATGCTGTCAACAAAAACAGCACAGTGCATGCAGGCCAGGCAAAACGTGAGACCCAGAAGTTCCCAAGAGACATATCACCTGAGTGTAGTTACAAACTGTGACAACACACTCACCTGCACACTCAGAGTCCAAACTCCAGAAACAGAAGCTCTGCAGCTGACACTGACATCGAACTCAGATCCACTCTTCCTTCCTAAACTACCATACAAATGTCCAGACTTGGAGCGCATAGGGGAGCCCTCAGTTTTAGCTGAAGTCCAGTTATTTGATGTGTTACTAATTCAAAGTGGAAAAAAATTGTGAAGTAAAAGAAACCCTCACCCTTTGGATTTTGGAAAAAATTTTTTTAAAAAATTTCTTTTTATTTTGGAAACATTACCACCTAATATCAAACTCACATCAATAAAAAATATACTTAAAACAATGTTAAAATAAGAGTTTTGTATTTTTCACAGTGGGTTAATTCACTTTAGTGTTTTAAGCCACGGGCTCCACTTAATAAGGCATCACTCTGTGTTACAGTTTGTATTTAAATGTCCTCCTAAAGCCTCATGCAGTCATGGGGGGTGCGCCTTAGGAAGGTGGCTCTAGCATTTGTGATTAGTTCATTGTCTAGTGCTGGGGTCGGCAGAGTGAGTACTGTACCTACCCAGGAGCAAGTATGCAGCATACGATATAAAGGAGGGAAGGAGGTGTGCTTTTTTCCTTTTGCCCTTTTGCTGTTGTGACTTGAGGCTGCCATGAAAGTTTGCTCCTCAGCCATGCCATTGTGCCTTGGAACTAGCTGAGTATGGACTGAAACCTCCAAAAGCTGTAAGCTAAATAAACCTTTCCATCCTTCATTTTGAGTATCGGGTGTTTTGTCTTAGCAATGAGAGAAAAGTAATGAAGAAACTCTGTGTAATAAACATGACAAAAACCTTAGCGTTTTCATTAAGGAAGGAGGTTCTGAAGTGCACTGCCATAAATTGAGGAACAAATTACACATCACACACTAGTGAGAGAGTGGGAGAAGTCTAGAGATGTTTTTGGATAGTGTCTAAGCCTGTAAATGACCTTTGAGTGAATATACCTTCTGAGAGAAATAAATAATGCCCAGCCTAGGGCAACAGAAATCCCCATTTTGATAAACTCTTTGTGATTATATCATGTGTACTTCATAAAAAGTAGAATAGGTGAAAGAAAAGAAAATCAGTGGTACTCTAGGGATAACCAGAGATAAGCCCAGAGATATACAGGCATAAGCATTGTTATGGTTCTGGTATATTATTTCTCACTGGTATATTATTAGCTCATTGTGCAATTTTTAAATTTGGTATTTGTTTTAGTCTTTTTCCATTGTTGACAGGCCGGTCATTTCCAACTCTTCACTAAAATAAATAATGCAATAACAAATATCCTTATATAGAATTTTCACTGCTCCATTTACTTAGGATATCTCACTAGAAGTGGAATTATTGGGCCAAAATGTCTATAGTACAGAATTATAAGGGTTTAGGGAAATGTCGCTCAATTGCTTTGCTAAAGTTTCAACCAATATATACCACTACCAACTGTGTTTAAAATAAGAATGTTCATTCTAGCTAGGTAAGCAAGTGTTCACTGGAGAGCAGAGAAGTGAATTGACGAAAATAATGGGGAAAGATCCAGGAAAGAAAGTAAAGGGTGTGAGGCAGGCTCCAGGACCACACATGTAAAGATACTGGGAAAGAGTGGCTGTGGAGTATAACTCCTAGGTACTAGCAGAAATTAGAAGTGTTGTACCCACAGACAAACAGGAAGAAAACATGTCTGTGATACCACTAGATTGTCTTGGACCAGGAGAGTGGCTTGGTCCCCTGGACCCTAAAAGAAAGATATGGTGCATTAAGAGGAAAGACCAGTGGTAGAAGGGGATCTTGGAAGGGTGATTTCAGGCTGGAAGAATGAACAGAAAAGAAGCATGGATGTGAAGGAGGCACTGGAAACTACAGCGATATGAGAACCATTGGAGCAACTAAGGGCCTGGTGGACCCCTCTGTGTCAAAAACTGAGCTTTTTCCTTGACCCATGCAGTCATCCATAGTGGATGTGCTACCAAGTGACCATGAAAAGGAAGAGCATTAGGGAAGGGCTAGAATCTTTGGAGGATGGTGCTGGAACTAACCTTTGACTCTGCTTTTCCTTCGTGATTTCTTCATCTTCAGTGTCCAAAGGTACAGCCGATACATCTGCCAAGAAAAGGACAATGAGTTAGATAAATGAAACATCACAGCAATGAAGCCAGTATTTACTCAATAATGGGACCCCAATCCTTTTACTAGAAATAGACCACCTGTAAGTGTCCACTTTCTAAACTCATTAATACTGAAATACAGAGGCCCTCCAAAAGCACCATTTTTTGGCATAATGGTTAGCCCTTCTCTTTGTTGTTACCCTCCATCTCCTTCAATGCTCTTTGGTATTTTCTCTATATCTTCCTGACCACTTTCCTTGCTGTCATCCTGCTCAGACACCCAGGGTCCAGCCTTGCTCTATAGAAGGTGGTAAGGTCCTATGCTGCCCATCCTAGCACCTCTACTAGGCCTTGGGAGGCATCTCTGGGCTCATCGTAGCAACTTCATGTTCCTTGGCCATCAAAGGCATCACCTGGCCTTGGATGACATCTTCTTTTCTGGTGGTGTCCACTGGGGAAAGTCTTGACATGTATTGTATTCTTCCTGACTGACCTGAGCTAGACGTGGAGGGGAGCTGCTGCCCACCTGGAAGTCTTCCTGAGTAGATTAGAAGGAACACAAGGTCATCATCTTTGCCATATTTCTGAATTTATTCATCAGGTTCCTGATTTTCTTCATTTTTCTGTATTTCTTCCTCATCAATCTGATTTTTATTGCCCTCTATTTCATCTTCTTCAGTAGATTCAGAGAGGACAGAATCATCATGTTTGTCATATTTCTGAATTTGTTCATCAGACTCTTGATTTTATTTTTTTGAATTCTTTCCTTGTCTTTCTGATTTTCCTTGTCCTCTTTTCTGTTTTCTTTGTCATCTTCCTGATGTCCTAGCCATGACTCAAGCAGTTTTTCTGGCTAATCTACTGGGTAGTCAGTTGATTGTTTTCTGTTTTCTGGATTCTTGTCCATGTTCTGGTTGTCTCCAGTGACATTCTAATAAGCCTTTGAGTCTTTATTTCCAAAGTGTGCATCATGATCCTGGACTAGGCCATCAATGCATGCTTTATAAACCCAGTTGGGTCCTCCTGAGTTTGATTTTTCTTCTCAATGCATGTTCCTAACTTCCTGTTCCTTCTGTTACTTCAACAGGAAGTAGGCTGTGGGCTGAACAACTTACCATGCATTCTTCATACCATGTTATTGTCTCATAGCTACAGGTGTAATCTCTGAAGGAGGTTAGGGGAAGAAGGGAGGTCACCCACAGAGGTCACTGATTTTCCCCAGGCTTTCCATGTGATAGCTGAGTATAAAGAAATCCTTTGACCTGCATCTTGAGAAAATGTCATGACCCTCCTCGTGCAGGTATCCTACCCTGTGGCTGAAGGCTGCAGAGATTGAGTGGACAGGTGTTGCTTGTGATATAGGGGAGTG
>RJWT010011111.1:0-23594 GCA_004365215.1 Cuniculus paca
CTCTCTTCTGTTTTGTCATGTGAAAAATTGTGTAATACTAGAGCAAGCTGTTTCAGATTCTGATTTTAGTTTCAAATTTTTATTGTGCCTTAGGAAATTTAAATTATTATATAGATATAGACAAACGAACCTCTTGATATACACCCAGCCCTCAGAATTCTTATTCCCCATTCTTGCTATTTTAAAGGAGATGAGGACATCATAGACTTTTTTTTTCCGCTGGCAAGTGTTGGGTATGGTCAACAGGGTTTTACTAGTTTTGAAGAAAACAAAACAAAACAAAACGCTGCTGCTACTTGCCAGTAATATTGAACGTTTAGTTTGTAACTTTAATCTTTCTTCTTTTTTTTTTCTGTTTTTGTTTTTGTCTTTTACTCTATAACATCTGGGAAGTTTGTTAACATCGATATTTATGTCACATAACTTAGCGAGTTAAATCTTGTTTTCATACTGTCTTTGAGTTCCTGATTTCTATATGTTTTACTGAGCTAAAAAAACTATTTGTGTATTACTGGTCTTAAAGTTTGTCTTTTTTATTTAATTTGAATTCATACTATTAATGTTCAGGTTGTGTTTTCGTTATTCCTAATGGTCAATAAGTAAAAGTTTGCTAGTATTTAGTAGGCAATACTTGTCATTTTCTAATTTACCTCAAAACAAGTTTGTGAGGGTAAGTACTAGTATTTATTGCTGCTTTACAGAAGATTCTTAGAAAGGTAAAGCAACTTGTCCAAGTTTAAGCACCTATTAAATTGTGAAAGTAGGAGATGAACTCAATGACATAATTTTTCTGAGGGGTTCCCTGCACCCAAGGCTGTGAAATTACATAAAATTGTCATTGAGTATAATAATAATAATAATAATACTTATTCCTGTTTCACTCAGCCCATTTCTGATTTCTTTGTTCTTTTTCATCTTTTCAGTTTTTTGAGACAGGGTCTCGCTGTATAGTTCAGGCTGCCCCTCAACTCACTATGTAGCCCAGGCTGGTCTCAAACTTGCAGCAGTCCTCCTGCCTCAGCTTCCCAAATGCTGAGATTGCAGGCATGCTCCACCACACCTAGCTCTATTTCTTATTTTTGAACTGATATTTATTATCATTTAATGGGATTTGAACCTCAAAATTAACTTAACTTTAACCTAATTTGCAGGAATTTTTTTTTTTTAACCTGCCAGATTCTCGTGCTGTGGTTTATTGATTTCAAGGTCTAGGCGCATTCAACCCTGCACATTTTAACATCATTAAAATCAACATGTATATTTCAATGGAATTCTTGGTCATTCTACATTTAATCGCTTAACATTGTTTGGCTGCCGATAGTCTTGACCTCTATGCAATGTAGATAAAAATTCTTTAGCTTCCTCTTCCATTTCAATCATCCCTTATTAAGAAGAACCATCTACAGTCCTAAGTTTCCTGATGTAACTGAACTTAGGAGGAAAAAGTATATCTTGAAGGAGAGAGACAAAGGTAAGTAAATTTTTTGGGGGGGGTGGTATCTTCATTTCTTCTAAAATGGTTTCAACTAGAGCATTATTAAAAGGCCCGTTTTTCTTAATAAAAGATTTCTAGTAGATAATTTATTACGGGCAATTCCAGAACACAAAATCTTGGTGGTCCGTTGAATTTTTCTAATTCCAGAAGAAATTCTGTTTACGAATCTTAGCAATAGCCCAATTATAAACTCAACCTGCACACACATGCACAGTTAAACCTGGCTAAAATGAGAATTCCATGTAGGATATTTAGAGTAGCTAGCTACTCACCTTAATCTCAGTGACTGTAATTCCTGATCACCCTTTCCTTTTTTAATAATCATTCTTTATATGGGTATTTTGAGTATACCTATATTTGAGATATCTGATATCTAAAAAATACATATATACACATAAAAATGTACACAAGCATATTCATTGTTGACTAAATGTCCAAGTCAGCAACATGAGGTCTTCAAAAGTCAGACACAATTGTATTAGGCACTTCTAACATTGTGTCAGCTTTCACCTGTAGCTGTTCTGTACAAATGTATAACCAAAGGAAAGTTTGTGATTAGACTTCCCAGTGAGAGGTGACTTGAAAATACAGTTCTCCCGAATTTTTGTTCTCCAGAATTTGTTTCATCAGCCTAACGTTGAGCAAGGTCCTTTTGAGCTTTTAGATCTGTCTTCATATGCCATTGGTAGTGTTTGTTGCCTTCTCTTCTTTGGCCTCTTTCATGATTCAACTTCTTAATCCTCATTATTGGCTTCTCCATTCTCGGTCATGCAGATACTAGTTTTTCCCCCCAGGATTTGAACCTTGGTATTTTTCTTCATGACTTGCTATTGTAAATTTCTGTGACCAGATTTGAGATGAGTCAAATCTGCAACTTTAGCCTTAGGCATTTTTTCTTAGGTGTCTGGCTTCCTAGTTCTAGCGCTCAGATCACATCTCTATCTCAATAGTGAACAGCTGATAGAAATTGTACAGAACTATGGGTTTGTTTTGGTGATTTTCTTAGCTGAAAGTCCAGGAAAGTTCTTGGTATTATTTGAGGACAGGTGTGTACATATATATACAAATATATATGTACACACCTATGTTTGTGTATGTTTATTTTTATAGATACTTTAAAGTGAAATTCAATGATTGGAGAAAAATAATGTAGTCTAAAATTCGTTTTGAAAAATTCTTTTTCAAATGAATATAGTAAATAGATTGTGACAAGCAACTTATTCTGTGATAGTCTTTCTTGATCTTATTACATTTTTGTCCTCTCTTTTATCCTTCCTTTTCCATTCTACTGTAAGAGAAAATAGCTCAGAAAACTAGTTTACAATTAGTAATCTGGGAACTTCCAGGATTCTTTGCCAGAATCCCACTGAATGTTGCAGATCTTGACATAAGCAGCATTCTTCTTGGGGTAGTTTTTATAATGCTATAAAGGCAGGGTGACTAAGGTTGATAACTACAGGTGTTATCCTTTGCAGAAACTCAGTTGAGAATCCTTTTCTGCCAACTTTTGTATTCATCTGTAAATTTAACAACATGTTCTCATTATCTCCCAATCACACCAGAACAACAGGGAATAGACTTACATAAGAATTTCTGTTTCTGAAGACTTGCCTGTGTTTTGTAATCAGTATGTTCTTTAGAGGACTGTCCTTTTGTCCCAGAATCTCCTTTCCTTGTTACCACTTTATTGTTGGTTATATCCCATCATTTATTTGGAAAGGTTTTAGATTATCTTTTTCTGTGGATCTGTTTTGACTTAAATAGAACTTAAAGGGAATTACAATTATACTTGTCTTTTAGATTTTTTAAAAACTAACTCCATGCCAAATAAAATATAGTCATTCAAGTATTATTATTTTATGTTTATTTCTATTTTTAAACCTTTTAAAACCAATTTATTGTCTTACTAAAGCACTGTAATTACTACCTACCCAGATAATCTTTACATAAAGTATCATAGGTCAAAATGGTCTATAAAGGACAGAAATTAGAGGAATTGGAAGATACTTGAGACTGTTTAAGACTTAGTGTTTATGTGTAACATTAAACTCCTATCAAGGAGCCCCTGTAATATTTATTTAAAAGAAAGACAAAGAGGAATTGCTTTGGTTCTTTCTTTCACCTTACAGAACACCCAGGAGTAGACAGTAAAAGAAGACAGATGAAAGTGGGTTATTTTGTTTTGTTTTCTACCTTTAGAACATATTTTTCATAGCTGATAATACTACAAGGGTAATGGAATTACTGTTACCAAAGCTAAACACAAATAATTAATGATTGTGATTCAATCTAATCAGAAGGTAGAATACAGATCAGTAGTGCATTAGTCAGTACCCAGATACTTTAGGAAGTGGGAAAAAGTAGTGTGCTAGAAGGAACTTTTTTCTTGCTAGGAAAACTTAGTATATTTAAGGCAAAATATTTCATTTCACCTTTAGTGTTTTTAAAGTCCATAAAATCAAAATATCTCTTCATCAAGTTATTTTGTTGAACATTAAACAAGATAATATGTTTGAAAAGTCTTAATGATCAGACTCTAGGAAGTTCTAAGAAGCTTTGAATAAATTTAGCAGTAATCATTATTATTTGGATTTTTTAAAAGAGAAATTGTTTTCAGGGACAGCTGATGGTTGTAATGCACCTACAGTCTGAGATTTAACAAAGTAAAGATACTTAAAAATGGTGTCCCAACTTCTTAAGTGTAACTCCCAACCTGCTAGATGTCAGATATGCCAAGTTTGTGTTCCCCAAAATTGAAGAATGAATTTGAAGGAACAGCAGAGGTTAAGAGTAGGAAATATTGAGAGACAGAGACAGAGAGAGAAAATAGCTCCTGAGAGATAGTAGGAGACCTGAACGTGTGCCCTGCTTTACAGAGGAGGTTTTATAGAGCAAAATTGTGAGATGGGTACAAAATCATGAAGTGGGTACATGTGGGACAAAACTATGACCAATGAATAAGATTACAAGTGTAGCCGCTTAGGTAATATTGGTCCAAAGGGGAAGCAGGTCACATAGCAAGTGTACGTGGAAAGAACATGTACTTTTTTTTGGGAAGACATGAATCAGGAGGTCTTGGTCATCCACTGGGGTGACTGATGTTAATTTATCTCTTGGGGAGGCATAGAAGGCTGGTCATTTTGTGTTTATTTTGAGACCTGGCCCCCCACAGATGTGCCTTCCTCACAGTAGTAGTGTGTTTTTATTGACTTTGTTGACGCTTCCCAAGGCCTGTCCTTGTCTGACTGCCTATAATATTTTCACCTAGCTTAGCTGTCTATAATATTACTCCACCTGTTTGTGGAATCTTGCTTTAGGAAAGCAGAAAATTTAAATCCTTTCCTCAGGCTTAGTAGAATTAACTTAAAATAATTTTATCTTAAAAGTGGAATAACTACAAATATCTTTTTTCCCTTTGTTTCAGGTTTCCCCTCAAAAAACCAATAAGGTAAGTTACTCAGTTGCCCGTCATACTGAAGTTTAGGTTAAATTTTAATTAGAAACATTCCTTTAAAATTACAGGAATTTTTGTGGTTTTTGAGAATGCGGATTTAAGTAGTACAAAATTTGATAATGCTTCACAAATTTGAAGTATAACAGGTGTTGCATATTATTTCTGGAACACAGCATTGTTTTGGTAATATTTTCAATGTTTTTAATATAAGCAGTTTTAAAGTTTGTTCAAATTGATACTTAAGGTCACTCCCTATGAAGAGATTTAATTTTAAAATCTGTGACTGTTTTGAAATGTGTTGCTTGAGAGGTGAAAACGGATTGCTAGTTTTTGGTGTGTTTTATCGCTTGAGTGACTGTAACAATGTTTAATGAACTTTGGTATTGGTTTAGTCTTAATTACTTTTAAGACAGATGTTCACATTTTTCTGTATCGGTTTCTGTGCATTTGTTTCCTGGGATGAGCCATCTAGGACTCTTCTCCAGTAGTTGTACTTTAACATCTTTTATCTCTCCTCCTAATTATCATAAATATTATTTAAAATGTAGGAAGTATGTCATTTCTGATTTGTATAGTGCTTTTATCATTTTTAGTGATAGTATTATCCAGGATACCAAGGTTAAGCTAACTTTGGCACTTCAGTTAATTAGTAGTGTGTGTATCATAGTTAGGGTCTTATTTATTTCCCAGCCATTATCTGATCAGTATAATTGACTAGACCATAGAAAAAATAATTCTGGTATCATATTAGGCCTGAAAGTGGTTGGCTAAGACTTCTGTGGCTAGAACTATATATAGGCAGGCTTGAAGTGAGACTTGCCCAAGTTTTGTTTTATAAACTGTTCTCATGCATCTTGCATTTATACAGTGATTTTGAGCGTGGTCGTAGTATATATAGTGTTAGAGAATATGTTTAATTCCTTTTAGGCACTATTTTCTTACCTGTTAAATGGAAATGATAGCAATGGACCTGTGAAAACCAAGTAAAAGACTACACATAGTTATTTCTATGAATAAAGTAGACTCTAATAATGAATGCTATTGTTATTATTCGAAGTATTTTATAACTAAGTAAATAAACTGTATTATATGTCGTGTAGACTGAATTTTAAACCTTTTTGTAAAATATAAATTAAGTTTATGATGCTATTAAGGCAAAATGATTTCCTGGTTTCTCTCCATAAGACACACTTTTGGGACTTTTAAGTTAAATTTTTATTCTGATGCTTTTATTACAGTGAACATTTGATTGCTTTTATTTAATTTAGGCATGGAAGTATTTTGAACCGAGAGTCACCAACAGATAAGAAGCAGAAAGTTGAACGCAGTACATCCCATGATTTTGACCCCTCAGGTAAAATACTTGTTCTTCCAGTGAATGTTGAGAATAGTGAAGTTCAGAATAATACAGTTTAAGCCCAATGAAGCACTCATGAGTTATTATATTGGTTGTACTTTCCCTCTCCCTCTAATCACATAACTTCAAACCTTTGCATTCAGCAGGAATGCATACATTTTTAACTTTCAACACTATAGATTTCACTGAAGCGTCATTATAGGGTGTATTATATTGTTAAATAATGATAATAATAGAAATAATTATCATAATTGAAGATTTGACTCATACCAAGGACTCAAATTAAGAAGCATCATGGCGCATAGATGCATGATGCATAAAGTCAAGGCCGTAACATCTGCAAACTTCTTTAATAATTTAAAAGTTGTGATCATAGCGAATTAAAGTATTAGATAAAATGCAACTTCAAAATTAATAACTTTCTCATTGTAGCGTAAGCAAATAAATATTGATCCCCTTTTTTCAGTCAAAAAGTATTCTGAGCTCAGCTGTCTTTCAACCTCCATAGTGTTGATCTTTCTTAGAGTTTTCAAGTTAGCAGATTTTAATTATTCTTAGTTTTATGCATAAAGATAGAATTTGTTTTGTAAAACACATGCTTTTCCTTAAACTTCTTGTAAATTCAATGTCTGATTTATAAAAATTTCTTAATTTTGCTTTTGTTATTTGAAATAGTATATGTTCTTTGAGCACATACTATTTTATTTAGTTACATGTCCCTGTGATGAAAGATAAAGAAAATGCTGCGATTTCAAATGCTTAATACTGTGTACTGTGTCTTTTAAAGATTTTTACTTGGAAATAGCTTAAATATTTAATGGAGAATAATATATATATGTAATTAGGGTGTTTCATACTTTTAGTATGACTAGCTTGCTTGCTTGTTTGTTTATTTATTTATTTATTTTTGCGGCACCGGGGGTTGAACTCATGACCTCGCTCTTGCCAGGCAGGCGCTTAGGCCACTGAGCTAATTCCCCAGCCCTTGTCTTTTTGAGACGGGGTCTCACTATGCCGTTCAGGCTGGCCTTGAGCTCACTTTGTAGCCCAGGCTGGTCTCGAACTCACAACGATCCTTCTGTCTCAGCCTCTGGAGTGCTGGGATTACAGGCGTGAGCCACCATGCCCGGCTGCTTATTTATTTTGAAATAATATTATACATATGAACTAAGAAAGAAAAGCTAGGAAGTAGATAGCTAATAGTTTACCTGGTTCTTGGTTACTAGGTAAGAGGAAATTCCATTCATCAGTTTAGGAGGCTTTTCTGATGAGAGTAGTATTGTGTCACTTAGGGGTTTCCATGAAGAAAGAATTCTCAATTTCTGACACCTAGTTTTGAAATCGTGAGGCTCAGAGGCTCTCATTTAGATGAATAATTATTGTCTTCCTGCTAAGGTACAAGTTTCTGTTATATGCTCATAAAAGTATTGTGGTCTTTTTAGATTTATTCTGTATTGTTCATCTGTGCTATGCCCTCTCCAAAGCCAGATTTAGCAGAGATATGGTACTTCATGATGAGATTATTATGGCTCTTTGTCCTGTTGTCATCACTACAATTATCAGATGATATATTTTACAGACTATTCATGTGTTTTTCAAATTACACTGTCTTTTCTTCAATAAATCTTTAAAATGTGTCATTACCTATACTGTTCATGACTGTTCTAAGTGCTATCATCTGTGATGTTCATACTTTATGTTTGCACGATTTAACTTGATCATGATTCATTCCTTTTTTCCCCCATGAATTTTTCCCCTTACATTGGTCTCCATATTTTCTATATCTCTCCTTTTCTCCCGCTCTTGTGCAGATAGCTCCTCCAAGAAGACAAAGTCTAGTTCAGAGGAGAGTAGATCCGAGATATATGGTAAGCTAATGTAGCTAATTCAGCCTTGCACCTTTGGAGCTTGCTTTGTGCTGTTTCATTTTATTCTTTGTTTGTTTTGTATTTTTAAAATAACTGCAGCCTTTCTTGTGTCTGCTCTGCATGGCATGATATACTGCAGGGAAAGGGAGCCTGGGGTTTTAATGTGGCTATGATATGGAAGTTTAAAGTGCTAGAAACTAACGTAGATTGAGAATAGGCCATATTACTCATCTCCTCTTTGTTTTTATTTATGGTAGGAAAGTGATTATTTCTTACACGTTTGGATCAGGTTCCTTCAAATTTCATGAATGAGTTTTGAATTGTTGGCATCTTCTTTCCATGTTCATTTGCAGAGTTTGGATTATGTAAAATTTAAGCAATTAAATCTTTTCCACTAAGTATAGGACTGGCATAATTTAAATGTGTTAGCAGTTCTTTGGAATTTTTGTGTTTTATATTTTGTTTCTTTTTCATCGCCTGGAAAAGTCATTCTTGTAGAATGTATCTATAATAGCAAAAAAATATTATTTTTATGCTTGAAGAATTTGTGCCTTTAGAAGTTTTTTTGAAAATATTCTGACTAGGAATATTTCAAAATGATACTTTTAAAAATTAATCTTCACAAAGAACAAGTTTACCATGATCAGTCAACCTTTGCAAAACATGATGGAAATATTACTATTTCTAGACTGTGTCTCAAGATGCAATAAACCCATGTTTGTGAAAGTCAAGCAGATTTTTCCTTCTCTTTTGCAGTTTTACGTACACACGTCTGTTCTTTTGGCATATAGTTAGTTTCTTGATAAAAGTGAATAGGAAAGGCATTACCTGGAATAAAGACTTTTAAAATAATATCTGCAAGACTGTTAGTTCTTTTAAGGAAATTCCAAATTTGACCTCAAAAAAGCAAAATACAAAACAAACCTCTGATAGAGCCAAAAGTTATCAAGTAAAAGTTTAGCCATGTGCTAGTTTTTCCTAGCTTGATATATATGAGAGGAAAAAACCCAAACAAACATGAAATTGTCTCTTTTCTCTTTAAAACAGTTCACAGTTTACTTTTACTGGCATTTGAGCTCATAATATCAGATACTCATTGATATTATGAAGCCTCCGTGTTTGATTCTAAACCAGTCTTTTAATGTTGCTATGTTACATATATACATAGTGTTTTACTTGGTCTTTTCTGTAACTTGTCAAGTTTATGCTTCCCTCCAAAGTATTTTGACTGCTAATGAGAAAGAAATAACTTCATAATTCCTTAAGAATCTTTCTGTTGTGTGTAAAGAGCTTACTCTAGTTTATTCTGTCCAGAAGAATATGATTATTATCCTGATAGCGCCATTCTTTCCATAGCCTTTACAGTGTTGTATTTCATCTCCCTCACCATTTTCCCACATCTGTGGTATGTATGCAGAAACTTGCTATTTGCTTTGGATGAGGGCTAACAATTTAGGAATCTATGACAAGAAATATTAGACTAATTTTTTTCTTACTAGTGATAGGATATTATACTAGTTACAACATGCCGTTAGCTTGGTAGTAATAGAAGAATTTTAAGTGGTAGTTGGTTAGTAAGGTGTGGCCTCTTTGTGTGTGTTCCTTGAGAACCCTTGAAATACCTTGTTTGGAAGGAACCGAGCCTCTAGTGCTCAAAAAGCAGTCATTAGAGAGATGAGTTGATCAGGACAGAGTTTGCATGCTAATATAAATCTCTTTGACATTGCAAATGTTTTATCACCTGTATAGATAGACTTCAGGCTGTGTGCAAATAGTGTGGGTGGAAAAGACACTCCAGAGAGCTGAGGAAAGTTCGGAAATATGAGAATGTGACTGAGAAGACTCATAGCTACAGAGAACATTTCTACTTTAGTGTAGGTTCTTACTATAAACCCACTTAAAGCTTTTGAGATTATAAGTTATCTTCTCTTTGGGTAAAATTCTTTATCTGAGTACTTAACACAAACTTTATTTTAAGCTTTCTTAGACATTTTTAGAGCTACTTTGTGGGAGAGATTTACTGCTCCTTTCAGAAGGAAACCAAGGTTCTGTTTTGTATTGACTTATTAAATTTCTGCCTAGTGTAGTCAGTCAAAATTTATTCCATTTCCCCTTAAGATTTCTACTATATCTTTTAGAGTCTGTTGGACATGTAATGAATTTTTCTCATCTGAAATTTGAATGATACTTGATTTTCTATTTTGCTTTCTAACATTATAATGGGAAACTTTTGTGGAGTTACTCTGAGACACACAACAAAAGAATTATGAATTACATTATAGCTTTTTCTTAACTTTTGTCATGGTATCCTGAAGAGAGTTCCATTAATATTATTTTATGCAAGAATAAGCCATGTCCTTTTTAAACAGTTTTAGCATACTTGGGCTACCATAATGAAATACCATGATCTGTGTAATTTGAACAACAGAATTTTATTTTATAGTTTAGAGGTTTTGAAATCTAATGTAAGGGTGCCAGTGTGGTTGTGTTCTGCTTGAGGTGCAGATGGTTGCTTGCTTGCTTTATCCTCACATGACCTTTTGAGAGACTGAGATTATGGTATAGATCTCACTCTCATGATTTCATAGAACCATAATTACCTCCAGATGACCAATGCTCAAATGCCATAACATGGGGGTTAAAGCATCAATGTATGGATTTTGAGGGGACATAACGGAAGCAAACCGTACAGGTTGGATATCCTTGTCTGAAACGGTAGAGATAAGATTTAGGATTATAGAGTTGTTTAGAAGCTTGGTGTGGTGTAATCCCAGCACTCAGAAGGCTGAAGCAGAAGGATTGCCGCAAGTTTGAGGCCAGGCTGGACCACATAGTGAGCTGAAGATTAGCCTGGACTACACGATGAATTCTTGTCTCGACAAAACAAAGAAAAAGGAATTTTTTAGAGTGTTAGCATATGCATAATTAGTATCTTGGGAATGGGAACCATGATATTTGCTTATTTTCATACATGCATTATACACATAACCTGAAGATAATTTTGTACATTATTTTCAATAATTTTGGACATTTTGACTGAGATTAGTCAATGTCAAGTGTAGAATTTTCCTCTTGTGGTATCATGTTGGTTCTTTCATTGTGACATCAAGTTTCAGATTTTGAAGCATTTTGCATCCCAGATTTTTAGATTAGGGATGATCAATCTCAACTTGAAATACCTTGGTTTGGGTACTTCAGAGTATATTTTTAAAAAGTCATTTATTTTTTGTGTTCAGACTTCTCATATCTTTAAAAATAAAAAGGTTTTGGTTTGATTCTTGCTCCCACCAAGTTGTTTCTCCCTTTTCTTTTTCAATCTTGCAAAGTGCATTGCATGTGAACCATGTGTGTTCTCATTCCTCATTCTCATCTTAACATTTATAACATGATTTCCATATTATACTATCTGAACAGTGAGCCAAAATATCCTACTATAAGATTCATTAACTTTCTTTCAGCTCTCACTTTCTTTCTGAACCATTTGGCAATGCAGATGCCCTTTCTTTGGTTTTCATGGTATCACAATCCAATTCTCTTTGTAATTAACTTGTCTGTGTTACTTCCTCCATCTTTTTTTGTCTTTAAAAGCAAAACAAAACAAAACAAAATCCTTTATCTAATATATATATATAGATATGACCCAGATTTCTGTGTCTAACCTTTCTTCCAGTTACTCATCACATTTTTAAACTGCAAGTGTCTTTCTAGTTCAAATAACCAGAAACCAGTCTGCCTCTTGATTTCCTTAATTTTTTAATGGCACTGTAATTCTTTGTTCATTTAGTCTTATTTTCTTTAAGTTATCTTTTACTTTGCTCTGTTTTCCGTATATACTATTTTCCAGGTCATCTTGTTTGCTGCTGTCACAGTATGTTTCATTCTTCACTCTTTGATTTCATCTCCATTGCTTTATTCAGTTTTCCATCATGTCATTGGACTATTTTTACAATTTATCACTTTCATTCAGTTTTATTTCATGTTAATTCATTTCCTCTTCTGCATTATTGTATATTCTGCCTTGACCTGTCAAGTTAATATTACTAAAATAAGGATTTGGTCACTTGCTAGGAGAGTTTAAATTGTTACTCATATGCCATGATTTGTTTCTAATTCTCATTCTACTTTAATGTACTAAAGGTAATAGATTGTTCTCAATATTTGTTTCCAAAATATGTCTTGGTATTCTTTGCTGAATGCAGTTCTTTTGTCTTGAGTGATTTGTTTTCCTCCTGTAATTTAGGATCCTACTATCCTTCAAGGCTGAATTAAACCAGTTGTACATAATTACAGTTATAGGAGGAATCAGTTGCAAAGATATATTATCCCTCCTGGTTAATGATGATCTATTCTTGAAAAATGAAAAGAGAATGGGTATTTTTTTTTTACCAGAAAAATGACAAGTATGTATATTAATAGATTTGTTCATTAGCTAGCTTTAACTATTCCACAATGACTATACTTCCAAACATCATGTTGTACACAGTAAATACGTACAATTTTATCTCGCAATTAAAAAAGATAGTGCCTCCTTCAAGGGCTTTTCTGAGTTTGCTCAACTACTTTTGTTGTTTCTGAACTTTGACATTCTGCTTTCTATGTAATTATTGTGTCT
This sequence comes from Cuniculus paca, assembly GCA_004365215.1. Taxonomy (NCBI): domain Eukaryota; kingdom Metazoa; phylum Chordata; class Mammalia; order Rodentia; family Cuniculidae; genus Cuniculus; species Cuniculus paca. Next base: position 12,787 of record RJWT010011111.1, read on the forward strand.
GTATTCATCTTTGCATTTCCCTCAATGCCTGGCTCCTTGAGGCCCTCCTTAAGTGAGTTTGAATGAATGATTGTTGAGGTTGAGAGGAAGTAGAAAGAATTAGTGGGATAAAATCTTGACTCATTAATCAGTTCTTTCTTCCTTTCTGGAAAACTTTTAAAGTAGAAGAAAATATAACTTAGAAAAGAGACCTATTTCTGGTAGTGGTCTAAAAAATATGAAATCAGCATACTAGGAATTTCAGTCTCTTGTTTTTGGCAGTATTGTACATTTAGAATGCAGAAGCTTCTTAATCAAAGGATTATCTAAGGTCTTACTCATAAAACATATATGTCTGGCAGCAGTTTAAAAATGAGCTGTTTTTATTGGGTTGCACATGGTTTTTCTCCACACCCTTCCCTGAAGCTAATTCTTAAGAGGTGAGACTTAGAGAAGTTTGGTCATGCAATAAAATAATAGCAGGTAAAGAAAGACTAATTTGAGTTTTCTAAAGTAAATGTAGTATGGAAAGTTTAGTATGTTGCTTTACGTGTTTACCACTCAGTCGTCATGCATTTACTATCTGGTACTATAGTTGGGATGTTTTTTAAGGAATATATTATAGTGAAACTTGAGAATAACTTCTTACATTTTTCATAATATCCTTTATCACTTTTTCTTCTCCCTCTCCAACACATTACAAAGACTTAATTTTCAAAGCACTATCTTTGGTAATTATCTGTTGAGTAAGAAGTTCTCTTTTTATGTTGATTTCACATGTCACATTGCTGTAATGGAAAAAAAAGTAAGTCCTTATGAAGAGGAAATAAATTTAGGGAAAGATAGTGTTTACATAAATTTGATAGAATATCTTTATTCTATGAATGAGAATAAGCATGGTAACACCTTATTGGCTTCCAGAAGAAATAATCAAGGAAGCAAATAAAGAAAAACTAGTTTTGGGGTAGATGGAGAGATCCAAATTGTTTAGTTGGAATTATGTCCAGCCACAGGTTAGTGTTCTTGTAGAAGTATTTCTGTAAGATGCATAGTCTTCAGGAACATCAATTTATATTGAATAATGATTATGATTTACTTAAAATTTCCTTTCTATAAAATCATATTTAGTGACTCTTCATTGAGCACCTATTATGTGTCAGGCACTATATTAAGGAGTAGGCATACAAAGATAATAGGAGTCTGTACATGCTTTCTAGATGTTCAGCTTTCTCTTTCTTGGGACAGTTACCTGACACCCACAATTTAAACTAGGAGAGGTTTATGTGGTTTACAATTTCAGAAGAATCAGTCCCTGGTTGACTGGCTTTAAGGCAGGAATATCGTGATGGAAGTCCATAGCAAAGCAAAGATGCTCTTAGTTCATGGCAGCTGGGAGGTAGAGCAGATAAACAGCACAGGACAAAGGGCCAGGGACCATATAGAGTACTGAAGATCACATCTCCGTGACCTGTTCAAACATACCCAGAAGTACACTTTACAATTTCCTTGACTGCTCCAAAGCCAGTCAGTTTGACAAGCTGAACTTTCACATCTCACTTTTTGTCAGTGTGATACCTACACACATCTCCTTAAATCATACTTAATCTCCAAATAAATACATAAGTTAATAATTCTACCTAACATAATACAGATACCTTGTGTATAACTGAAAATACAATAATTCCTTCATCAAAGTCGCAAGAATTCCACTATTTTTCAGAAGTCAACATCTCTTCTGAGACCCAAGGCAAATTCTTAGCTGTAAGTCTCTGTGTAAACAAACAAGCGAACAAACAAAGTTACATAGTCCCCAGGTACAATGGGACAGGGTAAATATTCTCATTCCAAATAGGAAGAGTGGGGAATAGAAAAGAGTCAGACCAAACAGGACAGACATTTAAGTCCTGTGGCTTCATATCCATGATCCAGGTGGTAAGGTATGAATTCTAGAGTGCTTGAGCAGCCCCACTCCATGACTTTTCTGTTTGTAGTCTGCTGGGCCTCTCTCTTGGGGTGGCTCCTCTCAAGGTCAGCCCCTTTCCTTGTTAGCATTCCTGGCATCTCCAACTAGCTGGGGTCTTCACTGTGTTGTTTTCACTCCCACATGTTTACAGGTGAGTGAATCCTTCTCAGGGATTGAGTCCTTGCAAGGCCTCCCTGGCCTTCCTTTGAAGTCTGAGTGAAAGCTTTCCTGACCTCAGAACTCACATTCTACATACCAGAAACATAAACATCATGTAAATGATGCCAGGGTCTGCTCCCAGTGCAAACAGTAGCCAGGTCTCCTTATACCATGACTCTAGGGATCTTTGAGTGCCTGGATGAATGAGCACAGTGAAGTGAACCCTGGAGAATCAATTCCTTTCCCTTTTCAAGCAAGAATCCCAGGGACTCTTCTGAAATGAGAGGTTGATACTTTTGCACAAAGTTGCAGTTGGTTAGGTCTTTCTGATGCCTGAGATGCCTTCAAGCAATCTTTTTTTCTTGTCCCTGTAGAAAGTACTCAGTTTCTTTTGAGTGACATGAATTTCTTCAGCAACCATACCTCCTTTGGCCCTAGTTTGATATATGATTCCTTTTGGGCCAAAATTTAAGATTTTCAGATTTTCTTCTTTGTGCCTCTGGCTCTCACATAATCTGCCTAAAAGCAACTAGCAGTATCCATGCCACAAGCTGAAAGTTGGGCTGTCTTGAAATTTCCTCCAACAAATCAGTTATTCTACTCCCATTACCCAGAATTTCCCTGAAATTCTCAAGTCATGGGCAAATTTAGACTTGCTTTCTTTCTTTTTTTTTTTTTTTTGGCCAGAATGCAATGTACGTAGTCTGTTGCCAATGAAGTCCTTACTCCCATCTGAAACCTCCTGACTCTGGTCTTTACCATCTACATTACTGTCAGCATTCTTATCTTTTGAGGTCCAACTAAAATCAGCCACCAAGCTCTTCTTACTGCATTCTAGGGTTTCTCCAGCCCAGTTCTCCAAACTTTTCTAAATGTCTCCACCAGCTAGTTCCAAAGACTTCTAAACCACATGGTCACACAAAGCCATGGCAATAACTCTACTTCTGTGGTACCATTTTCCTGTATTAGTCAGTTTTCCCCTGCTGAGACACAATAGTGAATACCCACAACCTAAGGAGGTGACATTTAGTTTGGCTTATGGTTTCAGGGGATTCAGTCCATATACAGCTGTCTCCAAGGCAGAAACATCATAGCAAAACGATGTGGCAGAGCAAAGATGCTTAGCTCTTGGCAGCCAGGAAGCAGAACAGGGAACAGTGCCAGAGAAAAGGGGGTTAGGGATCTATATAATACCCAAAGTCATGGTTCCATGACCTACCCACATATACCCAGAAGTGTCCTTTAGTAATCCTCTAGGCATCTCCCAAGCCAATCAAATTGACAAAATTAAGCTTAACTACCACACATATAAAAGAGGAATTAAAATACTTTTTGATAAATGGATTCCATGAAAGTTTAAACTGTATTATCTTTGTTAAACATTTTCTCTCAAAGCTCATATCCAAGTAATTATGTAATCTTATAAAACTCATTCAGAGATACACACATTTATATGATGCTTATGATTAATAAACTTATGTCAGACCATAAAAGATTTAATAACAAAACAAAGCCCCAGATTATTTGTATAATAAAAACCCAAAAAAGTCAAAATAATGAAGGATAGTTTGTTTTTTTTTTAATGAAGGATAGTTTTTTTTAATTATAAAATGCAAAAATGACTGTTTGGAAGTTGAGGCCATTGTTAACCTTCTTTTGTAACATATAGGGCTTATTGTCTGTGTCATACTCTGATTTTTAGTATTAGTGTTGTTTCTCTATTTGTTGAGGTTGCTGTGAGAGTCTATATTAGGAAAAGCTTTTAAGACAATGTAATTTACCTCTTGAAGACCTTGTTGTTTTTCATCTTCTAAAGATGCTTTCAGGGCCAGGGATCTAGCTCAGCGGTCTAAGCACCTGTCTGGCAAGCGCAAGGTTGTGAGTTCAATCCCCAGTGCCGCAAAAATAAATAAATAAATAAATAAAGATGCTTTCAACTAGAAGCCCTGTTCTTTGAAATTTCCCTTTTCTCTTACTTTCTTATCCAAAGTTAATTTCCTTTTCAAAACAAAGCAAAACATAGGCAAAGACATAAATGGAGATCGATTCTCTTAGGGATCATTTGCACTAATGATAGGAGTATATTAACATTAAAGTGCTTGTATTTGGTTTCTAATGGTGACATGGACAGGTGAGTAATATTTTCAAGAAGGAAAACCTCTATCAATTATAATAAAATAAGAGTTAACACTTACGAACCCTTAATATTTGTCAGGCATTAAACTAGGCACTTTATTATATTCAGGTGAAGTATACAAACATAGCAAACTCTAACTCAAACTACCCTTTTCCTTCATCTCTTGTAGGCAGCCTTTTCTACAGTTACTTGAAAAAAGGTAGACTTAAGCCTCCTGGCTTAGCATAACTACCACCAGTGTTAGATATCTTTAATTCTCCGATTTTCAGTTCTTATGTAAAGTGAAGTGGGAGAACTAGGAAGCATAGATACAATATGAAAAATTATATTCATATTGTAATTGTCTTAATTTTTAAAGTCATAATGCCTACTTTGAAATTTTGAGTAACTGTGAAGGAAGTCATAGATATTTATGTTTCTCACAGCAAGCATGGATGTAGTAAAAAGATTACTTTAAAATACAATTGTTCTATTTTGAGGTTCTCGATTCTGATTATGTACTAGAAATCTATAAGGAATAATTTTTTACTTGATTTTATGTGTTATTGATCCTGTTTATGGTTTTCTTTATTATTTGAAGAAAACAACATTAAACAGATTAAAAAGTTGAATTCTGATAAGTTATTTCTCTTCTACCCCATTACAGTTTACTGTTTTTGTGATAATGCTGAATTGTAAAAGCAAATCTGTTCAGTCTATATAGACTTTAGAATTGAGTAACTTTTTAATTGTTGAAAACAACTTTTATTGAGGTGAAGGTTAAAAACAACATATGTTCATTTCAAGAGTAGGATGTCTAGTCTTGAGAAATGGCTACTCATATAACAATTACATTAATTAAGACATTAAAAAAACTCCATTACCCAGAAATCTACTTTCTCTTTCAGTCATTGCCACTTCTCTAGGCAATCACTATTCCAGTTTTCATTGCTGTCACTTTTTTTTACCCCTCTTTTGTCTTAGAATCATCTTTCTCCACATCTGGCTTTTATGTTGCATGATGTTTTTCTGATTCATTTATGTTTGTTGAGTAGTAGCATGTGTATAAGTAGTCTTTTTTTTCCCCCTCTCTGGTCTTGCTAGGCAGAATTTCATTGTAGAGATACAGTACAGTTGTTGATCCATTAATGGTTGTCTTAGGTTTTCGTTTTTACGAACAAAACTTCTGTGAACATTTGTACTTTATGTCGTTATGAAATTTCCTTCACTTGGGAGTGAAATTGCTAGGTCATATGTAAGTACATGCTTAGTTTCATAAGTTTCCCGTGTGTTTTACTACAAGGTTGTATATACCCACAAACAATGATGAGGGAGTTCCAGTTGTTCCATATCCTTGGCAATATGTAGTATTATCAGTCTTTTTACTTTTAGTCATTCTGGTTGATATATAGTACTTTCATTGGGGCTTTAATTTATGTTTTCTTGATGGTTGTGCATGTTAAGTACCTTCGTATGTGCTTATTGGCCACTGGTGTATCTCTCTAATATGTTTAATTTTTTTTTTTTGAGATAGGGTCTTACTGTGTAGCTCAGGCTAGCTTTGAACTAACTATGTAGCCCAGGCTGGCCTTGAACTTGGGGTGATCCTCCTGTCTCAGCCTCCCAAGTGTTGGGATTACAGGTGTGCACTACCATGCCCAGCTTTGATATGTTTCTTTAAGTCCTTTACTTCCTTTAAGACTTGTCTTGTATTATTGAACTGGAGAGTTGTTTTAAAAAAACAGAACCCAGAACCCTTGTCTCAGCAACAAGTCACTAAGAGTATGTTTAGTATTGTATATTAATGATGTATTCTTAGCATTCTGTATTCTCGCTAATAATGACATATCATGAGTATGTGTGCCTATTGAAGACAAAAGACAGGAATAACTGGATCCCCATTTAGAAAACATGAAACTTAGACTCTACACATAAAGTACCTTAAAACAGATGTTGGCCCTACACATAAAAATAAAACACTTTTCAAAAGCAAATAGAGGACAAAACCGTCAAGATCTTAGAATAGGTACAGTTCTCGTAAGATGCAAAATCCATTGAACGTAAATGCAAAACAAAAAATAAGATAAAAGAACCCAAACAGGTAAACTAGACTCAAAATTGAAAATACCTGTTTTTCTAAAGATGCTATTTAGAAAACAAAAAGGCAAGCCACAAACAGGGAGACAATATTCACAATACAAGTATGATGGAATTTTGTTAGATAGGTGTTTGATGATCCAGTCACCTTCTAAAAGCTCCACCTCTGAAGATGTGAGGTTTAATGGGGAGCTTTCTAGATCTGAACCATAGTACCTTTTGTGCATCAGACTTATTCAAAAGAGTATGGTCCTTTGTATAAAATTTTTACTCGAAAGTGAAGATTGAATCATCATTAGCTTTGTGTTATTTTACACGTTATATATTGCGATTTGGGTGAATGTTTGATTTCTGTGAAACTGAAAGTATACCTCAAGTTTGGCTAACACAGAGTTTAGGGTCTTCAGATTTGATTTGTATTAAAACAGCTGATTAACATTGTACTCTGGGTCATTCCGTTTCCTTTGACTGTGGTCCTCTTTCCCACACTGTCTCGACAGTTTTTATTTGCAGTTTAAATAGAAGGAAAACATATCTTGCTGTGAGAATCAGGTAGGTACTGTATGTGAAAGAATTGGTTGGACTCACAGGTCTTTCCTTTGTCTTCCTTTTCCTGCTTTCTGTTTATTTTTTCTTTGAGGTAGTTTTTCTTCTCTTTGAACTCATCCCGTTCTCTTTCTCTTTTGGAAGAATAACTGCAGGTGCTCTGCAACCCCTCTTTTCTTTGTACAGTGTGTTTTCCGGAGTTTAAGGTTTATATTTCCGTAGGCTTCTAGCCTACTGTCTCAAAGTGTTCGATTTTCTTGGGTTAAATATCAATTGGAGCACACTTCAGGGGGGAAGTATTTTATATTATAAATGCATAGCATAGATGAGAATAGACTTTCCTTTTAACTGCCTCATCTCTAATACTTTAGCAATCCCAGTTTACCACAACTGTTTTAATTTTGGATCAGTTCTACTCTACTTCTTGCCTATGAGAATCCAATATAGAAGAATTATACTATTCTTTGGTGTTATTTAGTGCTCTTTTTTTATATGTGGGTTTGATGTGCTACCTTGTGTTTCTCCAGCTAGAAAACAGCTCATTATTAATATAAAATCATTGTCTCTTTCTTTCTGTTTTCTATTCTTTCTCTTTTTACCCTGTGGTTCTTGTGCAGGTCTTGTTCAGCGTTGTGTGATCATCCAGAAAGATGACAATGGATTTGGGCTGACAGTCAGTGGAGACAATCCAGTCTTTGTACAGTCTGTCAAAGAAGGCAAGACATTTTTAAAAACAGTTTGCCACTTGGGAGTGAATAGAGCAAAAATAGGAAAATTTCAATAGTGCTATTGCTTAAAATGAAATAATTACACAGATTGTAAGTCATGGTGTCTAGATTTGTCTGTGGTATTATAGGAACGAATTTACTCTAGTACTCTAGTTGAGTTTTTTTTCTACAGTTCATTTTAGAAATCATGATTCGTTGGTTATGATGCTTCACATGGCATCACTTACAGATGTTTTAAGAATTTCATTTCATAGCAGCAGCAGTATTTTGGTAGGGACAGATTAAAGAGATGATTATAGACTCAAAAATAAAAATTCTTTTGCAAAACAATAGTCTTTTGGTGTTACCATATATTGAATACATCCTTAACGTTGGGTGCTATGATTTGAGCTAGATATTTTTATTTTTCATTTTCTAGATGACATTGAGGCCCAGAGTAAAAAACATGTAAGTCCTGGTCACACTAGTGAGTAGTGAGTGGCAGAAGCAGGATTTGAAACTAGATAACCCATGTTTTTAGCTGCTTTGTTAATCTCTTTTAAGAAAATTATCAATGAATTCAAATGAAGCATATTTAAAGTAATTAATATCTTATACAGATGGAGCAGCCATGCGGGCTGGGGTACAGACAGGTGATCGAATCATCAAGGTAAGGAAAAGACTAGGAATTCATGGTAGGATTAAATAATATATCTTAGCTACATTTTTAAAACTTGAATTTTTTGTGAAAAGCAGCACATTACATGTGGATCAGTTGAGTATAAGAATTTACTTGATTTGTTTTAAATTAATATTACCTTCACTGAATGACATAATAAAAGGTTTGAGTAAATACATATGTATATTCTCTTGTGTAGAAGAATAAATCACTGTTACAAAGATCATTTCTGTTCAAATTAATCTGTTAGCAAGAAATTATAATCAAAATATACATATAGAATTGTCATGGTATATTGTTACTTGTCAAACTGATTGTTCTTATGTACCAACTGTAAGAGATATAAGACTGAAGAGGGTTGGAAGTATAGCTAAGTAGTAGAGCTCTTGCTGAGCATGTGTGAGGCCCTGAATTCAGTCCTCAGTACTGTAAAAATGAATATACAAGGTGAAGAAAAAATTGTATTACGTATATGGGTATGTATGAGAGGAGGTGGTATGCGTTAATTTTAAGTATATGACACTACTGTAAATATATGCCTGCTAGTAGAACATTATAGTCCACATACATGCCTGGAATTCTGATTTATAGAGAAAGAATAGATTGATCAATAATTAACAATTGACTAATTTAATTACCTAAAATCAAACTATTATGTTGGAAAAGATAACATGAACATATTTTACAAAAATAATTTGAAAAAAAATATTTGGATGCATTATGGAGTGTGATATCCATAACTGTTGTAAGAGGACTTTTAAATTACTAAGAAAATAATTCTAATTCAAAAGTGAAGATCTTTATCAAGCAAAGGCCATAGTAATTGAAGTTAAATAACAATTAATGAGAATATGTTCAGCCTCAGTGATAACAAAAGAAGTTAAAATGATAAGTAAAAGATACAGAGTCTACCCCAGAAATGTGTGTACACTTTGGGAAAAGAAAAACGTGTAAATATTTTAATAATAAATTTATTGAGACATCATAAGATTAATACTGGTTACCTTTGGCCTCTACAATTGTAAGAGGTGCTCTCTAAGTGGTGCCCTAGTCACCACTCTGAGATTGCTGCATATGCATTTTCAGTTTTTGCTCTAAGGGCCAGCAGTGTGGGCTTTCTGTGATGTATGATATCCTCTAGGGTCCCCCTACAAAGGTAACACCCTCTGTTAAAAAAAAATACTACTTTTCTTTTCCTGAATTGTGTATGCATTTTTTTTTTGGTAGACTTTGCTCTGCATATTTGATACTGGGAAATCAAAAGATTGATAAAACACATTTAGGATAGTATGGATATGATAAAATGGTTCCTGTCATAAGTTTGAGTATAAATTAGGTAAAATCAGTTTGGATAGGAATTTGTGAGTACTTGTCAAAAGCCTTTAAGAAACTGTCTCATCTTTGACTAGAAATTTTGTTTGTAGGAACTTATTTAAGGAAATAAGCATAGAAATGGGAAATGGTTTGTGTATATGAAAATTCATTTTGGCTTTATCACACTGAAAACTTACAAACATCTGAATGTGCATAGACTGGGGCTAAGCGAAATTGTATTTCAGCTGCCAGCGTGTAGGAAGAGTGGATTAGGCCAGTGTGGATCTATAGTGAAAGGCATTCAGAATACAATGGAAAAAAGGCAGTTAAAATATGTATGTGTATGTGTAAGTCTTGTATTTGCAAGCTAGGAAAGCATCTCTTAAGATTAAGTGTCATAGTTATAATAGTGACATCTCCAGATGGCATGATGAGTATACTTTTATTTCTGTTTTATACCCTTATATATTTGAATTTACATTAGTATTACTTGTATCAGAGAAAAAATTAATGTTAAATTTTTGTGTTTGATATTTTTACCTTAGTTTAGCTTAATCAAGACTTTGGATAACATTTTTTTACATTTAGCCTGTCTGAAAATTAATTTTCTTTGTAAAAATTATATTATGTTTGGAAAACTAAAATTGAGTTTTATTATGGCAATACTGATTATTTTTCATTATTTTTTGACTTATAATTTTGACAAATCAGTGAATTGGTAATTAAAACCAAAGGTATCTTTCCTAATTACACTAGTTCTTTACTGTGAAAAAATTTGTTTTGCGGCTTATTTTATCATTTGGGGAATAGTTATAATATGTCCTTTAAATCAAGGCCTTGCTTTGTGTTCAAGTTTATTGTATTGTTGAATGTATCTTACAGAACAGCAGTAAAAGTGAATTTTATAATTGCCTTTATACCGAGGCTTTATATTATTTTTTTGTTGCTGGATATAATTTATAGCATAGTGGTGAAAGTGAATTTTGAACCAAAAAAAACCCAGAATTTTTTTTTTTGTGGTAAGGGGAAATGAACTCAGGGGTGCTCTACCACCTATATCCCCAGACCTTTTTTATTTTTTATTTTGAGACAGTATTTCACTAACTTGCCCAGGCAGGAATCAAATTTGTTATTTCCTGTCTCAGCCTTCCTCTGCTCTAGAATTACAGGCATGCCCCACTGCACCTGGCACCTGGCTTGAAATGTGTACACATATTTTAATGTAACCTTATTTATTATATTATAATA